>VZSF01009822.1:0-88639 GCA_013398295.1 Chionis minor | reverse complement strand
TTTTTTTTTTTTTTTTTTTTTAATCTATCCACAAATTCAGGACAGAATATCACATTCCTAAGACTAAGGGAGAAAGGAGTGAGATTTTTCTGCACACAAGCAAAGGGCAACTCACCCCCATCATGGGTTTATGAAATCTCACCTGGATTTGAGTCTGCTGAGTGAAAGTTATACCTTGCTCCTGCAGGAAGGTATTAGGTTGGTCAGCTGCCAATTCCTGGGGAATCAACCCTGTGAGATTATTTACATTCATCCCAGTTAATCAATTAATGTTTGTAAAGCACTTTAAACTTGAAAAGCACTCCTATAAATATTTGGTATTATCATATAATTATACTACCACATCTCAATTAAATGCAAAATTAGCCATGCTTTAATCATCTAATTGAAATGTCATAAGTATTTCAAATGTAGGTATCTCAGTCTGTGCTGACCATCCTCAAGACTGGTATGTAAACCTGGAACAAAATGAGGACTCCTGATTTTGGAAACACTGGAGACTCACTGTTTGACCAGAATGAATGTCTCTTTCCCTAGTACAGAAACAGATTTTTTCCACAACTACAAGTATAGGTAAATTTTTGCTTCTATTTGTCTTGGACCTTCAACACTTCTTGTGGGTAGTGCAAGAGCTAAACTGCTTTTCTGTGGTGGTTTTTTTTCTTTAACTTTACTGCTTTCCCTCATTAATATAAGGTAAAAAAGCATGTCACTTGTGATGTTGTCTCAGATTTATATCATTCAGGGTTATGCTTTATCAATGGTCTGTATACTGTGTTGTGTGATGTACTAAAATAAATTAAAACAATTAAATGCTGAAGCATCTCCACTTCCTCCAGAGGGTAAAAAAGACATTAAGCCTCAAATAATGATATATATGTTGCCATCTGTTTATCAGCAATATAGGAAGCATTGCTTCCTACTCCGTGGTCTTCATTTTGACTAGTAAGTTTGTTTAAATCAGTGTTGACAACCCAAGCAGTGGTCTGGCTTGAAAAAAACTAAAAAAACCCGAAGTAATTTAAAAATAGTAAGATTTGATATCACTTTTTCATAGTACATTTTATAGTCTTCTAACTTTAAGAACTTTAGGAAACTCAGTTACCTCTCAGCTTTTCACCACAAACATTAGAGCTATGAAACTGTGAAAGGGTTTTTTTTGGGTGAAGTCTGGGGTTTTTTGGGTTTGGATTTTTTTTTTTTACTTTTCTAATGAAGACAGAAACTTTAATGGACTATGTTGATTTAGTAGATGAAGCACTTACTTTACTAGATGGCAGTACTGTTACCATACTTCCCATTCATAGCATCATAGAATGGTTAAGAGTTGGAAGGGACCTTAAAGATCATCTAGTTCCAACCCCCCTGCCATGGGCAGGGACACCTCCCACCAGACCAGGTTGCTCACAGCCCCATCCAACCTGGCCTGGAACACTTCCAGGGATGGGGCATCCACAGCTTCCCTAGGCAACCTGTTCCAGTGCTTCACCACCCTCACAGGACTTTCTCACAGAACTTCATTAGGGCTTTCTTCCTAATATCTAATCAAAGTCTACCCTCTTTCAGTTTAAAACCCTCCTTTTTTACCTTCTTCCTCTGGTGCTCTAACTCTCACTTCTTCACTTCTTGCCATTTCTTTTCATGTCAATTAAATGCTCTTTGGGGAAGTGGATAGGCAGTTTTTATATATTTGTACAGCACCTGCACAAGACTGTAGTTGAGGCCTCTAAAATAATAACATTTACATCTGCTCTTTCATGTTCATTGCCATCAGATTACCCTGCAATGAACCTAAGATATTTTCCAATGCAAAGCTGTTATTACTACTTATTATCTTTCTGGAATAATTGTATATAAGAGCCACAGCGTAGGCTCACAGAAAAATGAGAAAAATGAGGAAAAAGTTTCCAGAAGACCAGAAGACAAAAATCTAAAAATATTTCAGGATAGGAACTACCTCTGAGTGTGTCCGTATAGCATTTGCTGACAATAGGACTCCAGTGAGGGTGTCTAAGATGCAATTACATAATGCATATATATATGTATATATATAAAATAGAATGTGTCATTGCTGCAGTGTTAAGCTATATTTGGAAACCAAAACAAGAAAAGCACTTTCTCCCAAATTTTTTTTTTTTTAAAATTTCACTATGGGGAAATAATTTTCTTTGATATATGAAGTATTTTATAAGACCATTTTTTTATTTTAATAACTGCTAATTTGCACACCTAACATCAATTGCTGGTGCAATTAATTGTGGATGCAAATGAGAATATTTAGCTGTCTAGTCACCTGATTGTGCCTATAAATCAGTGACAGTAATTATGTGTGTAAATGCTCATTTCAGCCTGCAATTAATTTGGCCAAAATTGATAGGACAGAAAAAAAATATCACCCTAGGCTGAAATTTGGTCCCCAGTGCGTAAGAAGAGAAAGTACCTTCCTTCTCTGCCTCTTGTGTCTAAATTGCAGAGAGCTAAGTAGACAAAGAGCAATGATTCCCCAGTCCCCAATAACTCACTGCCAGTGTTTCACAATAAAGTGCAATGGGAGAGGAAATATTTCCATAAGGGTTCATTAATCACAACATATTTGCCATGCACAACCACTCCACAGAGCAGGTAGAGAACCCTAGGGGATGTTGCCTGGCACAGCATGTCATTTTCATAATAGGAAAAGTATTTTTTTTTGCACAAATGCTGTAGAACTGAAGTTGCAGATGGCTCCATTGGCAGAGCTAGAGCCTCCTGGCACAACCCTCGGCAGCCAAAGCTACTTCATGTATTTATAGCGAGGGTTAGTCATATCTCCAAAGAAGGATGCTGAAGATGCTCTCTGCCCACTGTGTGCAAGATTCCCAGGTGTGCCCCTTGGGAGAGACTGTGAGGCAGGCCAAACAAACCCCACCCAAAACCCAAACTGCTGAAGGAAATCCAAGTCTTCCCTGTCACCTTTGTGCTGCAGGACACTAATGAGAGGTCTAGCAACAATTAAACTGATTGGGACTGAGAACCTGGGGGCCCAAATGACCCCATTAGCAGAATTACGCGGCAAAAGAAGCCTTTCCAGCTCGGTGGCTTCTTTCAGATCTGGGCAGCAGGCCATTTCACTTTACCTAACCCTGAGGACATCGGAGAGTCCCTGTTATCCCATCACACCCTGACCCATCTAGACCTGCTCAGTGTTTTGCATGAGAGGTAGACTTGGTGTCTCGTTCACTGCACCTCTGTGGTCTGTCTCTGAGTGGTTCATTGCTGCTTCACTCCCACGTAGGACTGATAAAATTCAAAGCCACCTGGTGTGATTTTAATTTACATGTGAATTTAATGTGTTTTCCCTTTATATTGCTATGATGTGCACTGTCAGGAGAAACGCTGCAGGCTCAGATCTGGCCTCTCAGCTGTTTCTCTGTGCTACTCCCAGGTTCTGTTTGATGCATATTCCTGAGTAAAGCTGTTGCTTTGCAGTGGTGTGTGCATTGGGTACAAGAAGGCATTGGGTACAAGAGGGCATTGGGTACAAGCGCCGTGGTAGTTCTCTGAGGGTACCACTGAGTCTTGGGCTGTTCTGCCAGTCAGGGGCCAAAAATCTTCTCATCAGAAGAAGATACCACCGGAATTACGAGCGAACACAACAGGCAGGAAGGGTTGCATGCAGTCTATAGATAAAGAAGTCCCACAATTCACCATGCTGCACCAGTTATGAAAAGGGTTTTTAGACCAGGACTTGTGAAAAGGAGCAGAAATATCGAAATGCTTTATCTTAACCAATTAAAGTAATATTGGAAGTGTTTAAAATTTACTAAAATTTTTCCTCATTAGAAAATATAACCTCACTGGGGGGGAAAAAAAGTGCAGTGAAATCTTATTAAAATGTTCATAAGGAAATCCTTTCAGGAGCAGGATGTGAAAGATACATTGAGAAAAACATAAACAGAGGTCCACATCAGTTAGTAGCCCAACAGTATGATGCCCAGTCTGGTATGATGCAAGACACCCTGATGCAAGACAGTATCTGAATCTTCAGAACTTTTCGTTATGTGAGACTTTTTTTTCAGCCAGCCTTGATTAGTTTTGAACTAAAATTGCAGGAGCAAGGTGGGACCCTGGGCTTTCTGACACAGAATAAGAGACAGCAGCTTAGAATCAGATCAATCAGCAGATCAAAGGCCACCTAGAGTGGCCGTTGTGTTGTGAGACAGGTGTCTCATGGGAGACCCTCTGCGAGGGTCAGAAAAAGCATCGCAGCAGCCAGGTGGCTTGTGGCCACCAGAAGACATCCCCTTGCTTTCTAAACCCACTCATTGCCCCTGCACCCGCTGACACCTATTTAATTGGCTGGTTGCCAGGTGTTTTTCCTCCACTTGCACAGGCCACCAGAGCTGGCACGTGCTTTCTGACCGTTACTTCTCTCGTCTGCTGGTTACTACTGCCAGCAGCAGCAGCAGCCCATTGGGCTCCTGGCTCCTGCTTCTTCCTGCTGCTGCTGCATGGGAGCTGTCGTCGTGAGTCACTTCTAAGCACCAAGGGAACTCGCAGCCAGATCTCCGCTCCTCCGAAAATAGGAACTCACAGCTAGATCTTCTCTCTTCCTAAAATAATCAAACTATGAGAAAAAGCACTATACATTTGGCAGTACCTGATACATGATACTCGGTGCGTCAGAGGGGTGAAAAAGCAGGATGATCAGCTTGGTCGTAGCAGAGCCCCAGCCTGAAACCCCAGGCTTGCAGTGTGGGTGGTCTTCCAAGTCCACACAGAGCCACACAGAAAGGAGATCTGTTCTTTTCACGTTCCAAGTAGACACCATTGCAGAATCAGCTTCCCCTTCCCTGCCCCTATTATTTGAAAAAACTCCGAGGGAGGCCGTGTAATCAACACATCACTCTTATGTTTCAATTCAGAAAACTGGGTCCGTGAAAAGAATAATGTTTAACAAATAATACAATGCTAAGATTTTTAAATGATTTTATGGAAGCCAGTCTTGTCTTCAGTTTGGTTTACTCTTACCACATCAACTATTATAAATTGCACTAAGATATTCCTTTTAAACAAATGGTCTTTTTTGTGAAGTACATTGAAAAAACGCTGGTTATTTACAAGCAGAAGTGTTACCCATAAAATATTATTCTGCATTTCTATAACCTATCTCTTTTATTTCTAGGTATTTCCACACAATATACTTGGGTATCCGGAGTCGACGGAGTGGAGAGAATGACAGATGGCGGTTTTATTGGAAAATGGTGTATGAGTATGCAGATGTGAGTATGCTGCATTTGCTAGCCACGTTTCTGGAAAGTGCACCACAGCTGGTCCTGCAGCTCTGTATTGTTGTACAGACTCGTACACTCCAGGCTCTGCAAGGTAGGGGTTCATTTAATCTATTTGTTTTTTATCATTCTAGGAAGATGTAATTTCTATACATTAGTATTTATCCTTCTTTCAAACTGCTGTGTGCCTTGTACTCCTGGCATAAGATCTTGCTTGCTAGCTTCTGTTAAGCTGTTAACAATGACTGTCAAGAAAGCCTGTGTTGTTGGAGCTTTTTTAGCCTTTCTTATTGGCCCTGGGTTGTGGGTAGGATTTACAATGTTTTGCTTTCTGCATGTCCTTGTAATAGAATAGCTCTTGTGATTATCCACTGGACCAACGTGAAAATGGCATCGAACTATTGCTCTTCTCCCTGTGCTTCTTTCTGCAAATGTTCAAAACCCTCCAAACTGCAGTAATGAGGTTCGCATGGTGCTATGCAAAACTGAAGACGGCACAGCAGAAAACAGCTATTCTGTAAAGAAAATGCCAGTGTCTCTGGAATATGTGTCCATCAGTTCTCAGCCATTTTATCTGAAATAATGCAAGTCAGCTCCTGAGCGTTACTACAAAACTCATACCATCAAACTCTGGGTTTCCTTCTAAGGCTGACGCTTTCAGCAAGCATGATTACTTCTTTAAAATGGTAAATGCATGCATACGTCCTGCCATAAGGTTTTGTCAGTCGGTGATACAGATACAAGAATACCTCCTTCTCTACTACTCTTTTGATGCTACTTTTGGCTACCTGACAGCTTTCCTTTTGTGTTGCACCACTGTTTTACCTTATGGCTGCACCTGGGCAGAAATCATTAGCAAGGGAATGAGGTGAATGACAACTTGGGATCTACACGGTGACACAGATGTCATGAGGCAGTGAGGAGTGAAGGGAGGAGGGGAGGAGGAGTGGAGGGACAGAGGGAGGAAGGAAATGCAGCATTTTTGCCATTTGTTTTTAAGAAGCAGCTCATGTGCTTGCCACTGTACAAGATAAAACTGTGACAGCACCTTGCTCCAAGAAGCTCTGGGTCTAGTTACCTTATTATGAGTAACATGCAGTGAAAAAGGACTGGGAACAAAGTGGGTAACCTTCATCCTGGGCAGTTTCCTGTGGATAAATCAGAGGCTTTTCATTTGCCTCCCCTTTGAACTGACGTCTAATAACAGCTGTCCTGCTTCCTCTGTGTTTTGGTTTTGTTTCTTTAGATCTAAAACTCTGTCACCTTAAGGGGAAAAGAAAGCCAAAGTTTCTATTTTAATTAGTTGGTGCTCTGTACAAGAAAGGTTGCCTAAGCACTTCCTACAGCTGTTTCTCAAAATGATGCTGCCCCACACCAACCAGTCCAAACTGTTATCATTCAGAAGAAGGTATTATCACTTCAAGAAACTTTGTTCCCCCAGAAAAAGAGAGTCCAGCGAGAGGCTTAGGAGAAGAACAGAGGCAGAATACTGTATGGTCAGCTGTAATCTTGCTATCTTCATAAACTATTAATGCAGAAGGCCTCTCGCCCTCATTTTAGTGCAATAACAGATCTGTCTATGAGAAATGTGGCTGGTGAGTAGGCACTAAGCCTGTGATGTACTCTGCAAGTGGTTGTTAATTAGAGGAAACCTGAAATGCTTCAATTTAAAAGGCAAAAATGGTTCCTGAAGCCTGCAATCAGCTATGTGAAATCTATGTATCAGAAACCAGAAAGGAATAAAACGGTAATTATGGATTTCAGCAGAGAAGGCTGAAAATATTTACAGATACTCTCTTCCCCCATTTTCCTCCATCTTCCAGAGAGAAAAGGCTCCATTAAAAAAAACCAACACGAAGAAAATTAAACAAGGTTGTAACATTTTCTTAAACAGTAGTACCATTATATTCTCCTGATGAAAGCTAATATGTTTGAGTACATTGCCAGCTGTGAAAATCCTTTTTCTGTTCTCTCTCCTTTTTTAAAGAAATGTTAAGGATAATGCATTGCACTATAGGATGGTAGATTTGCTGTGAGGCTGCATAAGGAGAGCATAATTTCTCTCAGTGGTATCAGGCTACAACTGGGTGTTTTAAAAGGCCTAGCCATAAAGTATATGCCTCAGCTAGCTGTCCACTCACAGAGCCTGTTATAGAGATTTCTAACATGGATCAATAAACAGTTTGATTGATTTTCTTTGTTTAGAGAATGCTACTTGTTTTTTATTACTGTTCTTTTAGTTCTCTGTCCCACAGGACAAAGTTATCATGACAATTGATAAGGGCCATTGCTGGTCCACGTTCTTAAATGTATACTTCCATCGCAAACCACAAATCTGGCATGGGAAATGAATGATACTGGAAATGTCTTGGTCTATAAGCAGGGTATTTCTAATATCAATCCATTAACAACCTCAAGGAAAACTGTTAAATATTTTATTTAGGAAATTGTATATTTTCCATTCCTAATGGACCAAAATAGCGTCATTCTGAATATGAGAATACTGTCAGTGTTACCAAAGATTCCCTGTTTTGTAATGGGTGTTGGCTAGGTGTAGATTATTTCTTATTTCCATCCTTAAGCCCTGCTAATCAAGGTAAGAAATACATACAGACATGCGCATATGCATATGTCCTTATGAAGATCAAGAAAAATATTTCGCAATGTGTGCAACACCTTCCCTCTTGGTCTTCCACAGACTGCAGAGAGCCCAGTGGAGGTACCATAAGGATCCTTTAGCACTTGCCTAGGCTCCCCAAGCATGAATTAAAAAACTGCAATGTAAACTTCTACCAAGGATTGTGTAACGCTGCTGCAGCAGAACATTGCTCATATGGGAGGCCACAGACAGTCATTATGGAGTGCCATCTCTCTTCTGCGCAGGCACCCAGAGAAATCTGAGTATTGATAAAACAGTATCTAAATTATTATCTAAAAATCTGATTCTTCTCTAAGATTTCATGCAAACTAATACAATTAGAGGTGGCTATGTTTCTCATTCTGCCTACAACCAGCAGCCAGGTCCCTCCCAGAGCAGAAGGAGTGAAACAGCTTATGGGGGAAGCTGGTGATTTCTGAGGGCTAATTCCTCAAGAAGACGAACAACTTCAGTACGATGTTGGACTAAGCTGGAGCTGTGCTAACCCCGCTATTACCTCCACCTTTTCCACCCTACCCCACTATTACCTCCACCTTTTCCACCCTACCCCACTATTACCTCCACCTTTTCCACCCTAGTGATCTTTTGACTTTGAAGAAATATCTACTCTCTAGAAGATGGATATGCCTTGAAAATAAGTAATTCCTCGGTCTTTTTCTCTTCTTTTTCCTTCATGTGCTCTGAGCACAACTTCTCTGCTGAGCCAACAGCAACTCCAAACTGCATTCCTTTTTTTCTTTTTTTGCCTTTTTTGTTCTTTCTTTTCTCCCTTAGTTACTCTGTAGGAGAGTCATCTTCTAAGCAGCTTCATGGTGGGAGTCAGTAGCTTCACCAGTCCTATCCTAGGTGGGAACTGCATGAGGAATGGGACAGCTCTGCATGTGAGGGAAGCAATGACAGAAAGTCCACTGAAACAACTGATGTTCATCTATCTGTTTACATAAGGGAATATATGTGGACAGAAGTGTCTGAACCATCTACAGGTGCTCTAGTTCAGCTACTAGAAACAATCTAACAGAGTAGCCTGGAGGTCGGGGTGGATTGACTGATCTCAGCACCAGCCTACATACACCAAGCATCCAAAACTCCTTGTGGACCTAGAGCCCCCTTGCCCCATGTTTTCAATTCTGCTCCCAGGGCTGTGCAACCAGGTCCCGCACCGGATCTCCTCCCAAGTCACTGGGAACCAAAATACCAGAGTTGAAAGTGTTTGGGTTATTGGATTACCCCAATAAATTCAGAAGGCTGCAAATAATTCCCTTAAAAATGCCTCCATGCTTCAAGCCATTTAGCAGATAAGCAGTAGTTTCACAGTCTTTGCTATGAAAATAAACACTTCCACAATAAACTGCCATAGACTAAGTATCAGGCAGATTTGCTAACATGGTAAGATCAGTCTAAAGGCTACGAGGCTCCTCCTTGGTTGGGTGTCAGGACATCCAGCATAATGGCCTCATCTCACTGCGTTTGCTCTGCTGGCTCAGCAGGTCTTAGGACTGACAAAGTGATAGACAGACCTGCACTGGCAAGTTGGCTCAGCGAGGCTATTCCGCAGTCACTTGAAGCCAACTTACCTGCAGGCTGCCCTTGAAAATCTTTGATTTAATCATGGAAATTCCTTCTGGCACCTCACCCAAGCTGTGTGCTCCCATCACATCACTGGCATTCCTGTGTGTGCATGCTGGGTGCCTTGAACACTTTTATTTTCCCCATTGCTCACTTGGTCCAGGCTCAGCAGGCTCCAGCTGTGCTCCCTGGGGCAAGGGCACTCCACGGCTGGTAGGGCCAGCCCTGGGGAGGCTGGGACAACATGGCATCAGAGTGGCTAGGGAAGGTCAGGGCTGTCCCTTTCTGTGGCACCTCGTTTTGGAATCACGCCCCGAGACTGTCAGTCATGCCTTGGCACTCTCCTTTTGTTTCCTTTAATTTTCCCACTATGCCATTTGATTTTAGAAAGAATTCCCATCTTAAAATCAGTAAAAAATGGCAAGCAAAAAATCCTGCTGATCACCTGGTTGGAAAGAGATTCCTTTCTGTTAGCGTACAGTTACTGTCGTCTTGCTGAAGGGCATGGTGTTCTAGCTGCTCCTAGCTGAGCAGATAGACAAGATTACTCCCTGGATTTACCACAGGTTTTATTATTTATGATGTAATAATTAACACATTGTTTAAATTATAGATTAATTTCTCATTCCTGTTTACTGCGTATTATGCTGGCTAGTCAGCACTCGACATTTTTTTCTTCATTACCCCTTGTGGGGTTTGTTCTGGCTTCTCCATACAGTACTATTAATCAAAGTTTCTATCAAAGTTTAATCAAAGTCTAATCAAAGTTTATATCATATAAAGGTGCAGTTCTTAATATAGACTGGCAGGTTGTGCAGAAGCAAAATGAGAAGTTCAGAACAATTTATAAATTCATCAAGTTTCATTGAAGTCACCACACTCCCGTAGAGCTGCTGGATTCTGCTGAAACTGCATGTCCACGAAATCTCCCTTGATGACCATTTTCCCATTTTCTACCAGCTCTGTTGGAAACTCCTACACTGTTCATATGCTGGCATGACAGTCAGCGTACAGAAGTTCATAGTGCCACCAAGCATCACTCTCCAGTCCTTCTCCTCAAAAAAAATTACTGTTCCTGCCTGAGCTGAACAAGAAGTTCAGAGACTTCCTAGCAGTTTATGACACGGCTGATAGGTCCTAACTTTATCTGGCAGAAGAAAACTATGTTTTAGCTAGTTCATTAAAAAATCTTCTGGCAAAGCTCATCCTTGTGCATCAGGAATTCAAACTCTTCATATCAGTGCAATAAACTGAAATTACTTAACTCTTTACATTATTTTTTTTTTTTTTGTGAGGGCAATGCTATGCTTTACATGGCTTTTCTTTTTTTGTGACCTTCACAGCAATTTTGGATTGCTCTGTAAAGGGCTGCCTGCACTTGCAGTGCTCTTTAAATAAATAAAATAAAAAAAGAATTCTGATGTAAAATCTTATACAATTCAATGTATATTTGTATGGAAATGAGGTGCAGCACTTGAGTTCTGGGCAAGCTGCCACTGCTTTTCTCTGTGCTGTCAAGCTTCTGCACTGCTGCAGTCCAGCACCCAGGCTTTCCAGAGAGAAAGAAGAGCAGAGCAAGCAATAGTCACAGATTCTGCCCGCAACTTGGTGAAAAAGATTTTCAGTGACAAGGATGAACAGATATGATACACTATGAAGTAAATGTGTCTTCTGCAAATGACTTTCAAGCTGATCTGTAGGCCCCTTTGCAAATCTTAAAATGTTATCTTGCATTCATTAGGACAGAGCCATCATATTAGCACACCCTGGCTTCTGATAGGACAGAAGAGGACTTCCTGAAGGCGATCATGTCATATAATCCATTTGATAACCTGATTACAATCTTAAAACTAGTTATAGCCTTTGTATCTAATATGCCAGTTGGAAGTTTAATTCTCTTATTGATAGAGACCTGCTGCTGCTGTCCTGCCTTTTTAATTTCATCAGCACTCTGTCCCTATTTATTCTTGTGCTATCCTTGTTTTTACACTTGTTCCCTAAGGAAAAGAGGTTCATGTGATTATATAGTCCATTTCCGTCTTTCAGTCCTGACTTTTAAGAACTTCTGATCCATTGCACTATTTCAATCAAATATAAAAGAAGAGCCAACATCTCAAAGATAATTATGTTTCTTTAAATGTGAAAAAAGCAGACAAGTCAGAGGAAAAACAGACAAATGAGAGCCTCCACTAAAGGGAAAAGCAGGTGGACTTCAACAATTATTTTTTGTTAGGCACCAGCCACCAACCAGTCCAAATATTCATCCTTCCAGACAAGGCACTGCAGAGCTCTCCCTGCCCAGTGGGACTGTTGTGATAGACAGATGAGATTAGGGAATAAGAGACACTTTGATGGGAAATTAAGAATCATTCCTCGTGCTGCACATTCTCTCATCTCATGAGAGGTTCTGCATTTTCTTGATTGTCTTCATAGACTTTCCCTTCATCAGTTCCAGTCTGAATACATCTTCGGTGAATATGGATAACCAAGATCGTACAGAGTACTCCAGATTACATTTCTCCAGAGCTCTCATATTTCTCATGGCAATATCTCACTAAGTATGATCTAGTATTGTAATTCCTTGTTGACTGGTTAATCCCAGTTATTTCATGATCCTTTAAAACACACAGGCTCTTCTGGTGTCACATCACCCTGATGAGGCTTCAATTACATTAAAAAAAATTATTAGCAACTAAATGCATGTAATGAAATTTCATCTCATTTCTACTTTTCCAGCCTGCAAGGTGCTCCTGATTTTTCCAAATATCACTCTCATTTTCTACATTGATAATGTCTCCCAAAACCTTATTAGTATATTACTTTTTAAAACCAAAGTCGTGAAGAGAAATATTCAGACAAGATTGGTTCCAAGGGTAATCAGTACTGAAAAAAGTAATATCTTTTTTAGTTCCTTCACCTGCCTTAGCTATCTTCTGCTAATCCCCATCTTCTTAAGTTTCACCACTTTTCCATTAGTGTGGTAACCACCATTCTACCAAAATTTTGATAGGTTAGATCTGCCACATTTTATTTGTTGAGAAAGGGGTTGTAAAAGAAAGATATGGAGTTAGCCTAGCCTCTGTGGCTCTCTTATGATCTGGCTCAATGTCCAGATAGAGATTGGTGATAAGTGGTGCCCCTCAGGGGTCCACGCTGGGACCAGCACTGTTCAATACCTTCATCAATGACATAGACAGTGGGAATGAGTGCACCCTCAGCAAGTTTGCAGACACCAACCAAGCTGAGCAGGGTGGTTGACATGCCTGAGGGATGGGATGCCATCCAGAGGGAGCTGGACAAGCTGGAGAAGCGGGACCATGTCAGCCTCATGAGGTTCAACAAGGTCAAGTGTTGTAGGATCCAAGTCCTGCACCTGGGTCAGGGCAACCCCTGGTATCAATACAGGCTGGAGGATGAAGGGATTGAGAGCAGCCCTGAGGGGAAGGTCTTGGGGGTACTGGTGGATGAAAAGCTGGACATGAGCCAACAGTGTGTGCTCACAGCCCAGAAAGCCAACCACCTCCTGGGCTGCATCAAAAGCAGCGTGGCCAGCACGTCAAGGGAGGTGATTCTGCCCCTCTACTCTGCTCTTGTGAGAATTCCCACGTGGAATACTGCATCCAGCTCTGGAGCCCCCAACATGAAAGGGACATGGACCTGTTGGAGCGAGCCCAGAGGAGGGCCATGAAGATGATCAGAGGGAGCACCTCTCTTATGAAGACAGGCTGTGAGAGTTGGGGTTGTTCAGCCTGAAGAATAAAAGGCTCCAGAGAGACCTTATAGCAACCTTCCAGTACCTGAAGGGGGCCTACAGAAAAGATGAGGAGGGACTCTTTATGAAGAACTATAGTGATAGGACAAGGGATAATGGTTTTAAAGTGGAAGAGGGTACATTTAGATTAGGTATTAGGAAGAAATTACTTACTACGAGGGTGGTGAGACACTGGCACAGGTTGCCCAGGGAAGCTGTGGATGCCCCATCCCTGGCAGTGTTCAAGGCCGGGCTGGATGGGGCTTTGAGCAACTGGGTCTAATGGAAGATGTCTCTGTTCATGGCAGGGGGGTTGGAACTAGATGATCCTTAAGATCCCTTCCAACCCAAACTATTCTATGATCCTAAGAGGAGGGTCTGTCCGGCATATANTTCTTAAGTTTCACCACTTTTCCATTAGTGTGGTAACCACCATTCTACCAAAATTTTGATAGGTTAGATCTGCCACATTTTATTTGTTGAGAAAGGGGTTGTAAAAGAAAGATATGGAGTTAGCCTAGCCTCTGTGGCTCTCTTATGATCTGGCTCAATGTCCAGATAGAGATTGGTGATAAGTGGTGCCCCTCAGGGGTCCACGCTGGGACCAGCACTGTTCAATACCTTCATCAATGACATAGACAGTGGGAATGAGTGCACCCTCAGCAAGTTTGCAGACACCAACCAAGCTGAGCAGGGTGGTTGACATGCCTGAGGGATGGGATGCCATCCAGAGGGAGCTGGACAAGCTGGAGAAGCGGGACCATGTCAGCCTCATGAGGTTCAACAAGGTCAAGTGTTGTAGGATCCAAGTCCTGCACCTGGGTCAGGGCAACCCCTGGTATCAATACAGGCTGGAGGATGAAGGGATTGAGAGCAGCCCTGAGGGGAAGGTCTTGGGGGTACTGGTGGATGAAAAGCTGGACATGAGCCAACAGTGTGTGCTCACAGCCCAGAAAGCCAACCACCTCCTGGGCTGCATCAAAAGCAGCGTGGCCAGCACGTCAAGGGAGGTGATTCTGCCCCTCTACTCTGCTCTTGTGAGAATTCCCACGTGGAATACTGCATCCAGCTCTGGAGCCCCCAACATGAAAGGGACATGGACCTGTTGGAGCGAGCCCAGAGGAGGGCCATGAAGATGATCAGAGGGAGCACCTCTCTTATGAAGACAGGCTGTGAGAGTTGGGGTTGTTCAGCCTGAAGAATAAAAGGCTCCAGAGAGACCTTATAGCAACCTTCCAGTACCTGAAGGGGGCCTACAGAAAAGATGAGGAGGGACTCTTTATGAAGAACTATAGTGATAGGACAAGGGATAATGGTTTTAAAGTGGAAGAGGGTACATTTAGATTAGGTATTAGGAAGAAATTACTTACTACGAGGGTGGTGAGACACTGGCACAGGTTGCCCAGGGAAGCTGTGGATGCCCCATCCCTGGCAGTGTTCAAGGCCGGGCTGGATGGGGCTTTGAGCAACTGGGTCTAATGGAAGATGTCTCTGTTCATGGCAGGGGGGTTGGAACTAGATGATCCTTAAGATCCCTTCCAACCCAAACTATTCTATGATCCTAAGAGGAGGGTCTGTCCGGCATATAGGACCCTCTATTCCCTTCAGAAGGGAGGTGCTTACAACTATTTCCTGTCTCTTCTTCCTCATGGAGATGGTCATGGTATGGGGGATAAGCCTTGCGTCAAAAATGAATATCTGGGCTTCCTTCAGTAGCATTTGTTCTCCAGCCTATATCTGAGAAATTGGAGTCTGCCACAGTCAATTCTCTGTGGAATTTCTCCGTGTAATAACAGTTTGGACATCTCTATCCATATCCAAATATAACTCCGGAATTCTACAGCAGACTCGTTAACAACTACCCACTAACTTTCCCCAAAGTAATTCTGTATGCAAACAGAATCTGTTTTATCGGGGATTCGTTTCTGAAACTTCAGTCTGGCATTCTATTTACGCTCAGTGGTTTTACTATTTCCGTCTTCTCTGAATACCAGCTCCCCTTCAGTACCTATGTGCAGGGAGTGATTACAAGTCAGTGATGTTTCTATAACCATATAGTACTCTCTGTAACTCTATACTGCTTTATTTCCTGCACTCATGGCTTTATTTCCTGTGGTTCCAGATGTCCTGCCCCTGTCCATTCATCTGTCTATAGGTATGATACATCAATACAACTTTATGTAAAAGAACTAATGTACGCAATGTGGCAGGTATTGTCAGGAAGATAAGGAGTTGGCGATGTGATGGTGTTGTTTCTTAGCACATCTATAACAAACTCAGTGTTTAGGACCTCAACCTCTGCAAGTCAACTGGGGAAGATATTACTCCATATCTTTCTTCTGTTTAAGTGCAGTAAAAAAACCTAACTCCTCTAGCAATGTCAGGAGCAAGACTGGAACTGCCTTCAACATTTTTTCCCAAATATTACATTCTGATGACCCTCTTTTTTACTGAATTTGTGCTGGTATCTTTATCCCAGGGATTCTATTTAGTTCCTATTAAATGGTCATAAAAAGATCACAGGAACACATAATAATATATAGACGTATCAATATGAGTTTGTGATACGATGCAAAAATTAATGTTTGTGGAGCTTTGCCACTCATTACTCAGTTTTTGCCACTCATTAAATCACAGGAAAAATGAAGAATATACTATGCAGGTCATTCTGAATGAATGGCAGTAAGGCTTCATAACATACCAGAATGAAATCTATCTATGTCATCTGAATAGAAAAAAGTCATTAAAAACGGTATTAGGAAAATTTAGTATACACTTTGCTACTCTTTTTGTCTTTCTTCTGACCATGTTAGATATCCTAGCTACATTTGCAGACACAGATGTCTCCAGTTAAGCTTCAAAATCCTGTTGAAAAGCTTCAGTACATCAGCTTATTACCAAAGATATTTTTTGGTTGCCTCCACTAAATTTTGAAAAAATCTTGTCTTATATTTAAATATATGAGCCAAACTTTAGCCACATATTTTGTAATACCTTACAAGTATTATGCCAGTCTGAAAGGAAAGAAAGAATTGTGTTTTTATAAACTTCTGTTGGCATACAAATACAGTTTCAAGATTGGTTTCTCAAGGCTTTTTGATGCAGCCTGTCCCAGCACCTGTGAATGGCATTTCCAGCTCATGCAGACTGAGAGATTTCATTTTTCTTAACTTGCCACAGAATCAAAGAATAAGTTGGAGGGTCTTCAGGAGATCATCTAGTCCAAACCCTCCTTGAAGCAGCGTCAGCTTCAAAGGTAGACCAGGTTCCTCAGAGCCATGCCCGTTTGAGTTTTGTGTACTTCGGTGGGTGGAGGTCCCACAGCCTCTCTGGGTGAACTGCACCAGTGCTCACCACCCCGGTGAAAATTTCTTTCCTTACAGCAAATACCTTGCTGTGATTTGTGACTGTTGCCTCTCGTCTTTCTGCTGTGCACTTCTAAGAAAAGTTTATTTGAGAATATCTGGTAGGAGAAAATGGCAAATGGATCTCTCCCCTTACCTCATACCCCTCTCTACCAGCCCTCTCTCCAGGCTACACAAACCCAGCTCATACACCACGCGCTCCAGCCCCTAACCATCTCAGCGGCCCTCCACTGGCTTTGATCCAGTTTGTCAAAGTCTTTCTTGCACTGGGGGCCAGAAATGACATGGTCATGAAGGAGTTTGCCTTTGCCTATGCAGGTTTTTGTGAGGCTGCTCTCAGCCCTGCCCTGCCTCCCATCGGCGGCTGCCCTCTGATGGGTCCAGGGTTTAAGATCATTATGAGCCTGGAGGTATTGTGAAGAGAAATTCCTTACTGTTGTGGAGAATTACTGTCAGATTATCTACAAGTTTTAAAATGTAATAGTGGCTCCACAAAGCTGCTAAGATATACATAGTGGTAAAGACAGCCTGAGACACAAAGTAGTGCATTTGGTTTCTGTAAGCGTGATATATTGCCTACACACTGAATTTTCTCTGTTGGGGAATGTCAGAAAGTTAGTGGCATATCCTTCTGCTCCATTTTTGTTGTGCTAAAAGCACATTTGCCAAAGAACGGATTCCTAGTTTCGTTTTGGGTTACTATGTTTTCTTTGACTGGTACTTTCGTTGAGAGGTGGGGAAAAAAGTGATGCATGCTTGGCACAGAAAAGTCTTTCTTATTTCTAATATAGCAGTGACAAATTTCAGTCGTGATTGTGTCTTACCCAAAACCTGCACAATAGTGCAAAGATAGAATTAATGTGAGTACTTCATCATGCAGTGGCCTTTAAAGCTTCAGGCAGAGAGCCAACGTACCCACCCAGCTTTACTCCAAATACATAGACCTGAAATTTTCTCAGCCATTTTCTTTGTTGGTCCATGATAACCTTCCTCCTTATTAATAATCCTTGTGCCTTTTGGCCTATGGGAAAATTCCTCTTTTTGCCAAAATTTACCAGAAGAGTAATCCTTTCTGTTGAGAATTATTTTAGCTGAAAATTTCAAGCCAAAGTGGTACTGCATACTTTAAAATGAGTCTTGCATGAAGTTCAAGTATAGTTGTATACAGGAGATAATACAGGAGAGGAAATCACCTGTGGAAATTGGTATCCGTAAATTGTTTTATAGGTATTAGTATTTTTCTGTTGTGCATACACTAGGTGAATATTGAAGTGCAAATATCAACAGAGCCCGTTGCATTCATTTCGTGCTGAGAGTTTTGCAAGTATCAATGAATAGCCCATGCTACAATGACAATCAAACAAAAGGTCCAGTCTGGCATAGGAGCGTCACCATTGTAGGCACCTGCTCACTGGAGTCGGTGGAACTGCTTTCATGAATAAAGTCTATTCACTGGATAAAGTCTATTCACTGGATTAGAGTTTACAGGACCGGTGTTTTACAAAAAGCTATTAAATATCTGTCTTCTATGTTGCTTGAATGCTTGGCATTCTAGCTAACCTAACAGAGATACAAACCTGTAAAATACATTTTATTAGGTTTTGGTTTTCCTAGCTAAATTGTAATGACAATAGATTTCAAATCCTTTCTTTTTTCCTGGGGGTGTTATTTTTTGTAGTGTGCCAGCTAATCAAGTGGTAAACTCTATTCTATTCTCTCTCTATAATGAATACAATTTAAAAACTAATCATTAATGGGTTTTGTGCTACAATGGAAGAGAGAATTTCTAGTTTTACTTTTGATTGAGGCATTTAGCGTACCGTTTGTGCATGGGTGGCCAGTGTGGTCTCGTGAGTTAAACAGCCCGGGCAGGAAGAATCTCATGATATGAGGCTACTGAATCACTATTGATCCCAGTCCATTACATTTAATAGACACTGTGTCTGCACGCTCTTTCCTACCCTGCAGACATTTCAAGGTGCAGAGGAATTCTTCCATTCTCACATAATTGAGTCAAAAGCATGAACTGAATCTTTTCTCAGTGCTGCTTTCCTGGCACAGCCACGAATAGTCCTCTTCCCTGTCACCCTCCAGCAGCCATCCGGGACTGTCACAGGGCTTTTGCAGGAGCTCTGGCAGCAGTACCCTCCTGGAGCACCCACTCGGTGTCACCGGGAGGACCCAGAACCCTGCTGCGGGGTCAGAGTGTGGCCAAGGGGCTGGTCGGGAGCATCCTGCAGGTGCCGAGCTCTGGGGCCACAGGGCTTTTGGGACTCACGTGTGGCAGACAGCAGCAGCAGCAGCAGCAAGCCCCCTCTGCCAGCTGCCGTATTGCCCTGAGCAAAGCTGCTGCCATGTCCCCGGCGCTGGGGACAACCAAATGACTCATGAAAAACCTCCTGATTCACTCCAGTTTTTCAGTCTGCGAAATTAAATAAACTCACCCCCATCTCAGCTTACTGTTTTATGCTGTGCTAAAATCTGCGGTAGCTCAGGGGCTGCTTCGTGAGCCGTGTTGTCGTCCCCATCACAGGGGCAAGCAAATGATGGGGTGTACCCCTCCTTCAGCCATCTGCTGCCACCCCTGCGTCAAAGCCCTTGGAAAGCTTATGCAACTTCAGACTGTTTTCAGGTTTTAACGAGTGCCTTCAATACTCTCACATTCTCTTTCCTGCTCTGTGGAAAAATGTATTGAGCGGTTCATTATCACTGGCAAGGTGGATAGATAGGAAAGAGCTGTTCGTGCACCATCTAGTTAAATTGGATCTTTCCCAGGTCTCTCGTGCCACAGAAGGGTGTTCAGAGCTCATTTTGAACTCCTAGGTTAGTCGCTCTTGGTAATGAAGCTTAATAAGTAAGATGCCCCAGAGCCGTAAAAAATTGAGCTCTGGTGCTCTTCCTGATCCTGACCCTAAGTGGGATGGTAGCATTTACTCTCTGGGTACTCATAGCAGTTTGTCATCCTTATTACTTATATATAGCACAAACCATAACTGCTTTCCTAGGTAACTGGGCTCTTTGCTGGTTTCACTCAGCAGAAGGCAGAAAACATGCAACGTGAGTCCAAGGCAAGAGTAAACTGAAAATGGCTTCCCACATCATTTCTTCAGAACCGCTGTAGTCCCAGCAGATCTCATTGGCATGCCATGAGACCAGGACTCTTATCTAGAGGTTTTTAGTCAGGTATTTTCACCTGCTAGCACAATAGACACTAAAACGGTTTGCAGTAAAAAGCGATTCTTCTAGGGAATGAATATTTTATCTCTTTTCTTAGCATTTCCTTTAAAAAAGATTATTTTACTTTCCACTCCTATGAAGTCAGTTTTGTTTTCAAGAGCTGTCTCAGAAATGCCTGAAAGTGTCTTGCATGGTGATTCAGCAGGAAAAAAATGGGGTTACAATCATTTCCTCAAGAAAAAAATCCAAAGATGTTTTCTGATTTTTGATGGTTTTTTTGGGTTTTTTTTTGTTTTTTTCAGACTTTGAATTTCCCTTCCTTGATAATGAGGGTAGCAACAAAACTGGGAAAACAAGGTGGAAAAACTGCATGATGTAGCCATACACCTGGCTGACGCATTCCCCCCACCTGCTCTGGGGTGGTTCACTTTCAGCTACTTCAATACCATTCCTTGAGCTATAGAGAGCTGCAAGCAAGGGCTGAATCAGGGCTCTGCCTTCGCAGCAGCAGCACATCGTGTGGCAGCAGCCTTTGGAGCCAGATGGGTTTTCTGAGCGGAGCATAATGGATTGCAATTGAATTGGTATTTTAATCTAACAAATGTTTAGATCAGAGAAGCGCACAACACAGGCGCTTACAATACAGGGCTGATTGCAGCATGACAGAAGTAGCTAAGTGCTGTAATGGGGAAGGTGGTGTCAGCATTTCACTTCTAAATTTTGATTCGCAATGACTTCAAGCAGCTGTAAAAATTCACTTGTAGCTGAGGTTTGAACACAGACATGGGCCAAGACCCAGAACAATCTAAAAAGGGATCCCAGTTCATCTCTGTATGAAAGGCTTCCCAGTATGAAAAAGCTTAAATGTAAGAGGGTAGCAAACTCTGCTCCCCCACAGATAGGGTCCTGTGTGTGTTTCTGAAGCTGAGATGCAAGTGAGGCAATGAGAATGAACAGAGCTTTGGAAAAAATCAGGTGGATAAAATGTACAGAGCTGCAAGCGATCTCTAGGAAAGCACATCAGCCGTACTTCACATAACATGAAAGCTAAAGGACTAGTAAATTGAATGGTGGTAAAGTTGAAATTGTGTATTGAGAAAGTGCCCTCTTTAAGCCATTAGCCTGTAGAAGGTATCCCTTTGTCATAAAGTATCACTGAAGCCAAGCAACAAGTAAGGGTGACCAAGCCGTAATAGTAATAACAACAACAGCAACACTTCTGAAGGTAAATGCTTACAATTCAGGCATTCTGGAGGCATTTACACACTTGTATGTTTCAGAGTTCTGTTTAATGATGTAGAAAAAGCCCTTTTCTTCATGGCAGGATATTCCTGAACTGTTTAATGTAGAATTTCTCACACCTTTCAGTGTCTTGCACTGGTTGTTACCAGCAACACAAAGGAAATAGCTGGACTGAAAGTCCAGTGCAGCTGACTTGTCTTATGTTCATCTGTTACTACACTTGGGGAGCTCTTCTGCATTATAGGCTTTTTTTTTTTCTCACACTCGATGTTTCATCAATAGGGAACAGTCACCAAGACCAAGTCATTCAGATTGTACATTCAGAAGTATTTAAACTGGCTCTGCAGAACAAATTAGGAACATCAGACACTTAAAAATATCTCCTGTTTTGACAGTCTTGATATCTGTATACGCTGTGAACCAATTTCCAGATTTGATGCTAACAAGAGAGTTCTTTATACAGCCTTGAAACAGAAGAGACAGATCACTGCGTATAAAGAAGTTAAAAGTAAAATTGAAAGGTATTGCAGAAGACGATTAGACAAACATCTTAACATGAGTAATTTGTAGAATAAAGTCCTCAACTAAAAGACAATTCCAGTTAGAGACTTTCACACATTTTTCTACCTATAAGCCGTACCTGCCATGAAATAAAATAGGCCTGCTGGCAAGCCTATGGAAAGATGGTTCTCAGATACCAAATGCCTGGTACCAAGAACTGTATAGAAAACTTTGCCAAATGTCTCCACTGCCAAGTCTGGAAAGAGAGAAGGTAAGATCCGGAGTCTGAGGAAAGCTGGAATATAATGAAGAGAACACCAGACTTTTAGATCAAATCTTTGGGATGCACACCTGTTACTTTGACAAACACTTTAAAAATTGGGTATCTAAAGTTAGGAAAAGGGATCCGTAGTTAAGCACATAACTAGGTAATCTGCTTTTCAAAAGGATAAGCATTTGTAACTTTAAAAAAGTTTGCACTTATGTGTTTGTCAGTATGTTATGGCTACAGAGGAATTGTCTAAATACCTGTTGGCCCAAATGGCAGCTTGCCCCATTAAAAACCTGAAATCACATAATGTTGAAATCCAGGAAAATATTTGGGAGTCTTTTTATGATATCCTGTGAAATCTTGTAGCCTTGTGACTAATAATAGTCCAGTCACAGGATATTTTGCAACTTATAATGATTTCTTGACTCCATTAATAAGCACCATAAAATCATTACTGGATTTTGAATATATGTATTTCCTTAAAAAAAAAAAAAGGTTGTCTGGAACATAATTACATTTTCTTTCATTTTTGCTCTTTTATTGAAGAATCTCATGCCCATCAGACTCTGAGCTTACTTATAAATTGGTCTACATTTTTGCTGCCTGAGAAGACGGCCAAGAGGAACAAAATCTTTTTTTAAGGATAATTAATTAACTGCTATTTAGATTTTGATTGCTTCCCCCATATGGACACAAAAACATACGTACAAATTCATTAGCACCTCACCGGTGAGTGCTAAAATGTTTATTAGTTTTTCGCAGTGTCTGTGTGATGCTGGTTCCAGTTGAGCACTACTACCCAAACATTAATTCTCTGGCTTATTAATCCCCAGTGACAAATCTTGTTTCCTCCTCCTTCTTGTCCTCCCGTCCATTCCCCCTCACAAACACACTTTTCCCTTGCTGTCATTTGCAGAAGGTGCTGGTTTTAAAGACAATGCCATAAATTCTGAAGAAAAGGGAGGTGATGCTTTCAAGCAGTATTTCTGTTGTCAAAAGCAGATGCTTTAGCTGCTGAGTGTCTTTGTGCAATCATTAAAATATGTTCAGCCCTCTAAAGCCATTACAAAGGCTGTAATGGTACAACTCACAGTGTGATTTTATCATGGCCTCTCCCAATAGCTAAAGGAATGTCAGGTGTCAGATGAGGAGGGATGTATTTGGGTCACCAAACTCACTCTCCTGCAATGAAACCTGAATAAACTAACAAAACAATACTAAACTACAAGATGCAAAACAATAATCAACAAAAATAAGCAATACGTCATCTAACTGTGTCCGAAGAGAGACAAGAATAGGCAAACTGCCCAGACTGTTTCATGTATTTATATGTGACGGGACTCAGAACTGAGGGTAGAGATTTCTAGGCAAACAGGCACTAAATCTGTATTGTTCTCCAGCTGGGGCAAGAGAAATGTGCCCACCTCTCCTCACTCAGGACTGAGAATTCACCCTGCATGTGGATGTCCTAAAAGCTCTATGCGTTTGGCAGAAGCCTGCACCTCTGCTAGCATTTCCTTTAAACACGAAAAGGAAGTCAAAAAACCCCAGTAGTTATGTGCATGATTATAAATCGCTATAGCCTGTGTGTTTCCATGTCCCAGTAAGCTTCAGGGTTTCACCAGGGAACGCAAATTAAAACTGACTGCAACAGTTGGCTCTAGATTTTGTTGTCAGGGAGCAGTATTCATTTTCTTCAGTGCCTAGTTTCTGTTGCCTTTCTGCTTGAGAGAAAAAGAACAAAAGGAGGTGAGGAGGCAGATTGAGAGAGCATGGCATAAAAACTAAAATATGCTAAAATTATACCTTCTTGCTGCCATGAAGTACTATAACCCAAGGGTACCGAAAAGCTAGATCTAAAATAGCAGAAATGCTGTTCTGAGAGGGGAAGAAAGGCAAACAGATAAAGGTATTGGCCAGCAGAGTGCAAGCACATAACTGACCCACAAAACTTTAACTTATATTTTAATTCTCACCCCCTATACAAGCTTCACCTAAAGCCATTGTGAGACATTGTGGGACTGAGTCCTTCTGCAGCGTTTTTCGGAAGAAAAGCACATGGCCCATATCTTCTCTTCCAGACAAGATAGCTTTCCAGAACGCCGGTAACACTGGCACCATGAGGAGTACCTATGCCTCCCAACAGCCTCCGGAAGCATAGCCTTCACCCCTGCTTAGCATTGCCCACGGGGGTCCCATCCACACAGACCCCTTCCAGCTGACTCCCCCCCCCAGTGTAACCTGTGTTGTAAGACCTGCGGGTACTGCAGGCAGTCTGTCCTGCTGTGTATGTCAGTGGCAATGCTCCTGTGAGCCTCGGTGAGCGTGCTAAACAGATCTGCATCCTGCAGGACAGCCAGCCCCACATGGCTCACCCACCACGCTGCGGCCTTCAGAGCACCCCCTGAGGTACTTGTCCCCCGGCACAGGGGATTCTACAAAGAATTCACACTAGCGGTTCAGGTTCAGCTTTGGTTCTTGGTCAGCGATGGTTTGCTCTGGTTTTGGCTCAGGTGTGTGTTCAGATCGGCTCAGTGATTTTGAGTTATGCTTCTCAGACATCACCCACTGTCACGAGGTTACTGTGAATGATTATTTTAGATGGTTCCTGGTGTTACATGCCAACACTCTCAAACATCATTGATCATCTGGCTCAGGTTCTTCTTCTGACTTGTATATTAAATGAGCTGACATTTGTTTTGGCTCGTGTTGTTTTCTGACAGAATTCAAGCTATCTCCAATGAGTTTGTTTTAGCCATGTTCTCCTTTCTGCTGTCTGCTTGGATGGGGATGTGGTTTTCCATTGGTTTCAGTGTGGTTTTGATCCACACCTTCTTACAGATACTGCTCTGAATATCCAATCAATTCTTGTCATCAGTGGGAGTTTTATGCAAGAATATGTATCGTTAGGTCAACAAGAGAGAAAAAATGTCTTAAACTAGATATTCCTCAGCCAGTTTTTCCAGAGGAAAAGTTTGCCTGAAATCAGTATTACACCAAACGGAGAGATGTCAACTGTCTGTATACACTCCCTAGATTCTCATGTGAAGAAATCATTGGAAGCTGCTCAAAAAAATGACAAGGTTTTTTTGTATTTTTTTTTTAATTGGGAACATCAAGTGTCAACAATATCCTGCTTACACAATACTGATACAATTTATGGCCCAATACTGTAATCTCTACCATCAACTGCCATGGGAGCTGCCTGAACAATGAGTCTTTATTGTGTGGAGCATTTCATACCATCTGTGTCCCAGAACACTTAACAGAGTTAGATAAAACAGTCTCAGTAAATAACAGCAGAGAATAAATAAATGTAAAAGGTTTAGGCAAAGGAAAGCAGAAATAATTCAAACTCTTAGTCAGACATGCAGCACACAGCGTGGCAGTAAATGATGCCATGTATTTCTTCTGAAAATGCCGAGAAATTTGAACAGTTTTTTTCCATTTGCCCTCCAAAATACCAACGCTACTGCTCAAGAAAGCTAAAGAGAATTAGTGTCATAAACAAGCAGCCTGGAGTCTAACAGAGGCAGCCACGCAGAGTGTTAAGCGTTCAGTTCAAGAAACCATCAAGTCCTGGTATAACAAGATACTTAAGCCAGTCCATGTGATTAGAGTTATTCAGCTGTGGAAAGCTGGGCATGTACTTAAATACCTTGCTGAACTGTGGAGATGATACTAGGGAAACTGCATGTTAAGGGTGGAATTAATCTCGCTGAACTACAGTTCTGTTTAAAAGTTAGATGTCTTGTTTAATCTACTTTTATAGCCAATTAGGAGAGAGAGGCACCTGAAGGACATTCTTTCTTTCTTGAGGGGCATCTAATACAGGTGAGATGATTTACCCTATAAATATGCGCACTGCTGTCCATGAACTAGAAATGGAGCCCAGGTAATTAATTAAGTTTCTGTGTCCGACTTTAAGATGGCTAAAATCAAGGGAGATGGACACACATTCACTTGTTCTACATCTTTCTCTGCAAGACAGCTGCTTGAAAAATTTGGGGAGAGAGCTTTCACATGGCTCCATGCACGTGCCAGGAGTTTGCATTGCTTTAGAATCTGAGAAATTACAAATTCCTCCATCACAAAAAGTTTCCCTGCATTATCAGCCAGGACTAAGCTACAAGTTAGTTTGAAATGAAAAGAGGATGCTGCTCTTGAAAAACCTCATGGTTGAACTCGTGGCAGTTGTGTGTCAAACCTACAGCAACGAGAGACACTGCAAATATTTGTGACTTAATATTTCTACAGGTCATACAGTGAGTTATAATATCCGGGCTGCCCTCAAAAATGACAGAGTGCTGCTCTCCAAGGAAGGAACAGCTTGTTCCACCTGCCACAAGATCAGCCTTGCAGCCCTGTACAGAAAATGCTCCAATATGATACTTTGGGAGTATCCGCATACAACTGGTTTGTCTAATTCATACTGGCAGACACCATCTGAATTCAGTGAGTCAGAAGATACGTGAGGTTTCATCAGCGAGATCGTTTGAGTAGACCAACACAGGCACCTTAGGCGTCCATCAGCTGCTTCAGAGAACTGTTGGGGTAAAGGAAAAGAGTACAGAGGCCAGCTAAGACCGCTTGTTTGGAAGTGCCTGTATTGCAAACACTTTATCGAAGGGGCGTGCATAAGGAAACTGGTTTTCTAGGGATGAAATATGAAATACCTGGCCCCTGGTTGAACTGGTTCTTACAGGCAGACATGACTTGTGCAGATCTTGCACTGCATTTTACAGTTCTTGTTCTAATAGTTACAAATGCCTCTTGTATACTGAAGACATATCTTCACTGTCTCAAAGATCTTAATAACAATAGAATAACGAGATGCAAACGTTACACTTTGTCAGCATAAACCAAACAACAATTATATGAAAGGTCCTACAGGCATTGCTCATATGTACTAATAATTTCTGCTTTGCAATCAAGCTGTACAAGATGCCAAATTAATTATTTTGAACACTTTTCACCACTTGGCACTTATTTTGGACTGCAAGTGGGGAAGTGAGGAGAGGAGCAAAGAGCGGGGAAATGGAAATTCCTTCACCATCAAATAATTGAGGCATATGACAGAAGAGGATTTAAGAGGAAAATGCCCTAAGGAGACTTTTGAAGGTTTCACTAGTTTGTTTAATGGTGAACCATCCAAAAATGAAATGCCTGAAAAGCTGGAAGCTAAACAGCACAAGATAGGCTGTGCCCACAGAAACATTGCAATGTTAACTGCTGGAAGAAGCATAAATTATGTATTTCTGATGTGTCTGTGTGGGCCTTGTAACCTTTTTTGCCCCTTAGGGTGCTCGTTATCTGCAGGAGCAATTAACAGATAGTATCTAGCAGCTAGCATGATTTCTTACATTTTAGAGTGATTTCAAATCAAATAAAAAGGAGGCTAATAGAGCCAAGGAGGCCTGAGCTGTGAAGTTGTTTCTGAAGTATATCGGATAGAAATAATCAGTAAATTGAAGGTACGTGGTGCCAGGGAGCCTGGATTATGTCTAGCTAGTTTTGCTTGCTGAATCTTTTATGTTTCGGATATTGTTGTTACTGTGAGAGATTATGCAAGTGACACAAATAATGGAAAAACCCTTCATTAAGTATTACGAAAGGAGAGGCCTAACTTCCCTTGCTTCAGCAACTTCAAGCTGATTAATCAAAAGATCTGATTTTTCAACAACCAAGAATAAATTAAAGACAAAGGAGGAAAAAAGCACACTTAACACTGGTCTTGGAAGAAGAAGTTCAGATGACTAGCAATCTGCTCAATTCACCAAACTGAGTGGAACATTTTCAGCATTTAAGACTTATGAATAGCTTAGAAATAATAACTGATCATGTGCAAACTACAAAATTCTAAGATAAAATTTGTACAAAACTAATTATTTTAAGTCTTCAAAAAATCTAAATGAAATCTTTCTTCTCTGAAATAGCAGTGTTGAATACAAATCAGTCCTATGTTATGATACCTCTACAGCTGTCCTGTTGCAAAATGGAAATCCATGAAAATGTTTAATATGCAGAGCCTCTTGTAGTCCTGCATGCTCCTCTAGTACTCAATGTGATGCACTATCATTTTTTTTTAGTGGTATCATGCTTTATTTGCAGTTCCCTCCTAATGCATGAAAATCATTCCCAAGGCTACCACCTTATGGGCTCTGAAATACATTATAAAAGCCATATAAGTTTTTAAAAAGAGCAATCCCTAAATTTCTGGTTAAAAAAAAGAAACAAACAGAACTTTAAAATGTATGCCAAAATTTATTACTGCTATTCCCTTTAGCCCATCCAAGCTGCCGGTGTCTAATACCACTCTTTCACTGTTTTGTTATGAGTGCATACTAAGTCTGGAAATGGGATTTGTGTGGATTCCTACACCATACAGACCTGCTGATTTCATTGAGGATCCAGGTGGAGTCAAGGATCTGTCTGCCATTACAAAATTGAAGTTTTAAGTCTCCAGTTCTAGGGACTGAGGATATTTTTCTCCTGTAAACTACAAAGTCTTGACCATTTGAAAAAAAAATATGCTTGCAGAAAACCTTGATTTTATAATAGTTTCCTGATGATTTGTTAATGAACTCCATAGTTGAAAACTTTCTATTGTATTATGTTAAAAATAAAAGCTAATGACTGTAACTGTTAGTATCGCGCTTTTAAAATAATCTAATTGCATCTAAATAGAATGGGAATAGTATTAAAAAAATTACAAGGAAAAATCTTGGAGCCACTCAGCTCACCTCACATTGTGGCCAAGATTTCACTCCCAGGAGAAGGAAAGCCAGATAAGAGACTGGATGGGTAGCAACATGATTTTATTTTTCTCAAAATCACAAAAATATCTCTTCAGCCTAAAAAGTATGTTTAAATTATGATAAAAAATGCATTTTCATCTTGCATGTAGGCACACCAGTAGATTTATTATTTTTTAATGTGTAAAATCATACCTAGGTTTCAGAAACAGAAAATGAAAGGCTGATGCTGAGCTTGTAAGGAGGGGATGTATTTTGGCTGACGCAGCAGAGGCAGACTGGTTAGCATTTAGGACAGCAAAGCCAATCATCTGACTCTGGATGTTGCTATCCTCCTCTACAGGAGATAAAGTAGATCAAGAAAAAGGGCAGGCAGAAGGTCACAACTTTGATCTTGGAGGATTTCAATTACTCAGGTATTAGGTATTAGGATGACAATTATACAAAAGCCGTAGCGAGGAGCACATTTGTAAAGGTTGCCCAGGATTGCTTTCTTTAGCCATTTGTTGAGGTGAGTACATAATGAGAGCTTATTTAAAAACTCATCTTAACGGATGTGACAGCTCTGATAAATAAGCAGAGTTCAGGAAACAGTGAGACCTTTCTAGCATCTGCCAAAATCTGTCTTGTGGTGAGGAAACATGAGGCTGTTTCCCTATCACAACCGCAACCACTCCTTCCAGAAACTCCATGTCAACTTACTTGTGAGAAATGACCACACGCCTTCCAAAGATCTTTTCTCCCTCCTATGTTAGCTCAGAATATGTCTCTACCCTGATTAAACTCCCTAAAAAGTCAGATTAAAATCAAAGACATACTACCAACACAGGCTCACAAAGATACAGGTATCTGCACGCGTGTGTGTAAATACTAAGTTGTCATCCTAATATTAGAAATTTTATTGGGAGCGATGCTTTGTATTCCTTCCAAAAAAAGATGCATAATTAGGTGGAACATGTTCAAAAATTACCATAATGACAGTTTAAATTTCCTGTACAGTATGAAAATTTAAAACATCATTTCATAGTCTTTGCCAAATAGGTCAACAGACGGGAAATCTTTTTCAGTCACAATATGATCCACCTCTATTATTGAACTGTTTACTCATGGTATACAGAAAATGCTTCTTAGTTATCACAACAAAGGCTTTTCCTGGAGTTTCATTAAGCTGAGGGCTGCTTCTAGGCCAAGGACCCCAGGTTACATTTGCAGTTAATCCTATATATTTTTCTAAGGCTTGAACAGTGATTAATTTATAATTCATTGAGGGTTTAATGCTACCTTCAGATATGCAGGCTCAAAGCCTCACTAATACAACATGCTTATTTCTTCAGTTTTGAGAAGTGGAATGTGAAAAGGCTGGTATTGCCTCTAGCACCATTGTTTACGTAGCATCCCATGCCCCATTTTAGCCAAAGGTGATTCCTCTGCGATTAAAATGGAATCTCATCTACTTCCAGCCTGTCTTTCATGCGGCTTCTCTGACACGATCTGTAATGAGTAGTTTGTGTCCATCTGGCTTAGTCGTGTGTGGAATCAAGAAATTCCAGCCTGTCCCCATTACATCAGGGCTGCTGTTGTTTGTCAGCTGCTGCACATGCAAGTTCAGTCTGGGAGGGAAACTTCTGCAGAGGTTAGAACAAGGTCTCCGTGACAGGACAGCTCTATTTTGGGGAGTTTTGCAAGGTGCAAAGTATTTGTGAGCACAAGGACTTCCTAAAATACTTCGGTATAACACTGCTGTACGATTCAAAATTAAGGCGAGTGCGCTGTGAAGCATGATTTGCCACTCCTGCGGGCCACGCAGACTTTTATGTGAGAGAAACCGCCCGTCTCCCACGCGCCTGCTGGAAGAAACAGCCCAGCAAAATCCTTCTCGGTGCTTTATTCACTGTCGAGAGGAGGGGAGATGGCAGATCCCATTTTTTCTTGCGCTGTCAAAATGTACGGAAAACCCTTCGTAGCTTGCTTAGGCTTCATTCAGACAAGCTTCCAGGGAGAGCAGGCAGGGAATCGTCCCGGTGCTGGGCTGCTCCGCCGGCGGTTCTCCCGCAGCAGCATCGCAGTGCCATCTAGTGAGAGCCAGCCCGGCTCGGAGCCACCGGGACCAGCGCCGTTACAGCTCGGCGAGTCAGTGACCGAGATTTGCCATCCCGTGACCGTGACCGGAGCTGGCCCTGCCTCACTTGCACAGCTGCAGCTCCAGGTTACGCAGCCCTAAGCATCCTGCGGATGCTCCCCCTTCGAGGCAACAGTGATTTGATTGAACCTCCTCTGTTGGGGTGGTGGCCCAGGTCCTCACTGGCGTCCGCGGCGCTGAGAAGTTGTACGCTGGATTTGCACGGCTGCTGAGTGAAGGAGGAAGGGAAGGAGAGGATGACTCTAGCTGTTCAAAGCATAGACTTTGGCGGTTTAAGCACCTGCTTGAGAGAGGCGCTGGGGGACATTAGGCTTGTTCTTGCAGGAGAGACTTGGAAGCGCTTCAGTGGCTTTCATCAGAATGGCTGGGAGTTGAATAGATGCCACTGGGCATATAATCTAGAGTTTATGGAGCTGAAAAAAAATCCAAATGGGAATTCAGGTCAAACTTTGTCCTTCACGCCCGTGATAGTAAATATACTACCAGAAACCCGTAGTACAGGAGGGTGAAGGGGAAGCTGAAAGCAACCGGATACAGATATGAATAAGCAGGAAACTATAGGAAAGGAGTAGTCATGTAGGCTTGCAGTGGTTGGGCTGCTTTGCTCATCCCCATTAGCTTCTTTAGCTTTCTTGCTGGGGCTGCTAATACGTGGTGTGCATATAACACAGTTCCAAACTGCTAAAAAGAAAGCACAGAAAGGTGGATTTGTTATATTGCTTGGGAAAAAACAACTGCACACATAATAAACAGTCATTGCATCAAAACTCATACCTGGTGGATTTCTTTAGGAAAAGATATGCACACATTTATTAACAGTTTAAAATTCTTTATCATATCAAATGTAGCTACATCCAATCCCAGAGGGACTCCCCTGCAGAAAAAGGGAAATACATTGCATCAGTATTTCATTACACAGTCCACTGATCACAAAACACATCCACTCTAGGTTTACCCCAGAGTCCCTACCCAACACGCTGCTCACTCGGAACAAACACAAGCTCCAGACTCCCAAAAAAAGCAGTTTAAACCACAGTCTTTCATTGTCCCCTGAAGATAATTAACACACTTCACAAAGCTCTGATTAAAGTAGTCTTTTTTTTTTTTTTCTCTTTCCGTGTCATCTAATGGTCCAGCTACTGCAAAAATAAAAATGCATTCATTAAGTTAATGGTTTTGTGGACTGAGATTCAGTGTCTCCTGTATTTTCTGTCTTCCCTAATAACTACCTCAGGAACCAGCTGGTGTCTGCCATGTTTACACATTTTGGAATATAGGAACCTCCAGCTTCCATATAACAATCTAAGAGTAAGGAGCACAATGGCAGGGTATCCTGCCCCAGAGGTGCCATCTGGCCTATTTAAACGTCTTTGTATTCCCTTTATGATGTTAATATGGGAAAAAGGAGATGGTGGTGCAAGAGTCAAGCAAGTTAGCTACTTTAAAAATGCCCTTTTGATGCATCAAGGCACTGGTTCCTGAAATGAGTGTGGGGAAAAAAAAGATGGGCTTATGATTCCAAATATGACAGAGTTAGTAAGTTAAAAGATCATGATGTCTACAGTAACAGACAGCTGGAGCGACATATAAAGTTTGTTCTCTGCATCCTGTGCAAAATAGGTATGAAATATGTTTAAACCAAAATGGTATTTTTTAAATATCCACTTTACACAGCCAGAAACCACTTTAAGAGGTGCAAAGCAATGAGAAATCAAGCTTCCAATGATAAAGAGAGCAGTGGTGTGCAGGGACACTACACTATTCAGCAACAAAGTGGTTACAGTACAATGCAAATTGTTCACTTTAAAATTCAAGTTGCTTGAAAATGCTCTTGCTCCTGGTTGCATAACAAACTCAAACTCAAATACTGATTGCTTTCCAGACTCAAGCACTGTTCAGCTAAAAGATCACTATTGTTCAGACTTTTCCGGGAAATTTGGGGTAGTTTATGCCGTTAAATCAAAATTCTAGTTTCTTGGTTTGATTCAAACTGTATGAATTCGGAACAGAACAGAGCATTTGTGTCAAGTAAGTTAACACATGAAAGCATCCTGTTTTCTGCTCACAAATGGTCTACTACAGCTACAATTTCACAGTGTCTCTTTCATGGTATCTTGCCTTTTGAAGCTGAAATTCAAAGTGTGACTTTGGGAACATAAAGATGAGAAATTGGAATCAGAGGATGTACCATAACAGTCTTTATAGGAAAGTACCAGAACGCTGAAAAGCATTTAAGCAAGCTGGGTTCTGTCAAGGTACATGTATGAATGTATAGAAATTATTGTAAGGAATTCCTTTCTTCTCTTTAATTAGTATTGTGGATTGAGGTAGCATTTGTAAGTACTTTTCAAGTACTTAGATACGTAAGTACTTTTCAAGCTTGCCAAGTTGTGCTATGTGCCATCCCTACATACACTGAAAGCAATAACACATAGTGAGTTAAAACATATGGAGGACAAAGTAGAAACATAAAAAAAATGTAAAGGACAGATAAACAGTGTGGTTGCTACCACTGAACAGCTTCATAGGTTGTCAGCTGCCTTACCTATGGCATGGAGATAAGATTTGAAGAAGATTGAAAAAGAGGATAGTTTTGTTCTGAATCCAGGTATTTATTATTAAGTTCTTGCTGTGAGTGAAAGAGACCAGAGAGACTACAAAAGAGCATCAAGAAGATGTGGGCTGATGGACAATGGGGAGCTATATTTTTGGGAAAGCAGAGGCAGAGAGAGGAATGGAAGACAGTAGATGAGATAATCGTGATGAGAGTTATGAGGAGGAATGTGACAAGTCTTGTTCTCAACAAGTGGGTAAATTCATTGCGGTAGGGAGCAGGGTATTGTGGGTTTGTGGTGAGTATAAGTAAAAATTACATTGGCTTTCCTGAAAAAAGCTCTAAGCCATATTACCATCTGCTTTCTTGTCTGGTGTCTAGAGCTGGCTAGCACTGCAGACCCCTTGACCACAGCTTAATAGGATCCAGATAAAGGAACAAAAGTGAAGAGCCACTTAGAGACTAAACGCTGCGAGAACTGAAGAGCTCAGCACAAGATCAAGTGCCCTGGAGTGCCTCCCCCTGTGGCACAAGTACTGGCACGAGGGAAGCTCTCCCAGATTTACATTTATTTATTCAACCTTAATGGCCTTGAACTTCCTTTTGTCATACCTTGGTAACACAAACACTTTTGCTTTTGTAAGCAAAAGCTTACGACGTCATCCCCATCCAGACACCTGTGAACCAGAAGCTGTTGCTACATTGCAGCTGGGTCACAAACGTGACGCTAGTTCTGCGGTGTTTACCTAACTGGCAGCACAGCTTTGCAGCAAGAGTCCATCCTTCTCTTTGTGTTCATTTTCCCTTTGTGCTACTTGTGTGGGTGTCACGGTTTGAGGCAGCTGTAAGCCTAACAGGAGGCACTGCTCTGCGCCTCCTTTGTGTGAAGCCCTACTTCCCTGCATATAGCGGGGGAAAAGGACTGGTAAATGCCCCATGGCATGTCATCTACCTAAAACAGCGGGTGGGGATGTGCCACCCTGGTCGCTTCACAACCGATACACAGCCTGGCGCAGTCTGTCCCCTCTCAGTGGGCTGCCTATTAAATAGTACAGGACGGTGCTGGTGGTATGAAGATGCCAAACTGGGACCTGTTTCTGTGCACTAAACATGGGCAGAACAGGGGTGCATCGCTGATGGTGTGTGGGGTGAAATGCCAGATGACCGGGGAAAGCTTAGAGAAAACAAGAGCAGCAGGGTGACCGCGTTTGAATGTGATACGAAAAGCACTGAGAAGCTGCAGGTCGTGCTCAGGGATGAGAAAACCAGGGTCTGAAACAGGAACACCAATGGACTGGAATCATCCATGTGGAGGGTCAGAAATTCGTCCATGGGGAGAAAGCCAGAAATTGTGATTGCTAAATCAAGAAATGGCTGAAGCATAACCAAATGATTTGTTTTTGAGAGCCAGGGTCTGGCAGGTATCTATCAACAGAAAGCAACAGCAAGACTTATTCATGGCAGGAAAGTAGGAGATCAATAGGACAGAAACATTAAAGATTAGCTTTAAGCTGTCATGGTGACAGTGAAGCAAATGACAGAAGAGGATTTAAGAGGAAGAAAGCCCTAAGGAGATTTTTGAAGACATTGCACAATACAGTGGTGAGCCTTCCAAGCTGAAAAGTCTGAAAAGCTGGAGGTTGATCAGAGGAAGACAGACTGTGCAAACAAAAAGATCTGTTTAGTACAACATCAAGTGGTACAGCTGTTCAGCTGCAGTTGACCCAGCTCTGGTGGGACCAGACACCATCTTACAAAGACAACAGACTGGACACTGACAGAAGGCTGGACAGAGAGCTTCATTTACAGAATCATAGAATAGTTTGGGTTGGAAGAGACCTTTAAAGGTCATCTAGTCCAACACTCCCTTTAATGAGCAGGGATATCTTCAACTAGATCAGGTTGCTCAGAGCCCTGTCCAACCAGACCTTGAATATTCCAGTATCTGAAGGGGGCCTACGAGAAATCTGGAGAGGAACTTTTTACAAGGGCATGTAATGACAGGACAAGAGATAATGGTCTTAAACTGGAAGAGGGGATATTTAGAACAGATACCAGGAAGAAAGTTCTCACCATGAAGGTGGTGAGGCACTGGAACATGTTGCCCAGGGAAGCTGTAGAGGCCCCATCCCTGGAAGTGTTCAAGGCCAGGTTGGATGAGGCTTTGAGCAATCTGATCTAGTGGGAGGTGTCCCTATTGATGGCAAGGGGGTTGGAATGAGATGATCTTTAAGGTCCCTTCCAAGCTAAACCATTCTATGATTCTATGATTCCTGGGATGGGGCACCTACCACATCTCTGGGCTACCCATTCCCGTGTCTCACCACCCTTATCATAAAACATTTCTTCTTTGTATCCAGCCTAAATCTACCCTCTTTCAGTTTAAAACCATTAGCCTTTGTCCTATTACAACAGGCCCTGCTGAAATATTTGTCCACATCTTTCTTATAAGTCTGCTTTAAGTACTGAGAAGCTGCAAGAAGGTATCCCTGGATCCTTCTCTTCTCCAGGCTGAATAAACCCAACTCTCTCAGCCTGTCCATGGGAGAAATGTTCCATCCCTCTGATCATCTTTGTGGCCCTCCTCTGGACTTGCTCCAATAAGTCCATGTGTTTCCTGTGCTGAAGGCTCCAGAGCTGGATGCTCTGGTCTCACCAGAGCAAAGGGGCAGAATCAACTCCCTCGACCTGCTGGCCACACTGCTTTTGATGCAGCCCAGGAGATGGTTGGCTTTCTGGGCCGCGAGCGCACACTGTTGGCCCATGTCCAGCTTTTCATTCACCAGTACCTCCAAGTCCACCTTGGAAGGGCTGCTCTCAATCCTTTCATCCTCCAGCCTGTATTGATACCAGGGGTTGCCCTGGCCCAGGTGCAGGACTTGGATCCTGCAACACTTGACCTCGTTGAACCTCCTGAGGCTGACATGGCCCCACTTCTCGAGTTTGTCCAGGTCCCTCTGGATGGCATCCCATCCCTCAGGCATGTCAGCTGCACCACTCAGCTTAGTGTCATCTGCAGTCTTGCTGAGGGTGCACTCTTTCCCACTGTCTATGTCATTGATGAAGATAGTGAACAGCACTGGTCCCAGCACGGAGCCCTGAGGGACAGCACTTGTCACTAATCTCTACCTGGGCATTGAGCCCTTGACCACCACTCAGCTGGATGTGAACATCCAACTGATTCCTCATCCACTGAACAGCCCACCCATCAAACCCCTTTCTGTCCAATTGAGAGAGAAGGATGTTGTGGGGGACCATGTCAAAGGCCTTAGAGAAGTCCAGATAGACAACATCCGTAGCTCTTCCCTCATCCACTGATGTAGTTGCTCCATCATAGAAAGCCACTAGGTTGGTCAGGCAGGACTTGCTCTTGGTGAAACCATGCTGGCTGTCTCCAATCACCTCCATGTGCCTTAGCATAGCTTCTGGGAGGATCTGTTCCGTGATCTTCCCAGGCACAGAGGTGAGGCTGACAGGCTGGTACTTCCTAGCATCCTCCTTTCTACTCTTTTTAAAAATGGCTGCAGCGCTTCCCTTTTTCTAGTCTCCAGGGACTTCACCTGACTGCCATGACTTTTCGAATACCATGGTGAGTGGCTTGGCAATTACATCAGCCAATTCCCTCAGAACTCTATCATACATCTTGTCAGGCCCCATCGACTTCTGTATGTTCAGGTTCCTCAGGTGGTCATGACTCTGATCTTCTCTTACAGTGGGAGGGACTTTGCTTCTCCAGTTCCTGACTTACGGTCCATCCACTCAAGAGGTGTGTGGAGACAAGTTGCCAGATATCATGGTGGGAGTGTGTTACAGACAGCCCAACCAGGATGAAGGGGCAGAAGAAATATTCTATAAACAGCTGGGAGAAGTCTCAACATTGCTAGCCCTTTTCCTTGTGGGGGACTTTAACTTACCAGATGTCTGCTGGGAATACAATACAGCTGAGAGGGAACTGCCTAGGAGGTTCCTGGAGTGTGTTGAGGATAATTTCCTGACACAGCTGGTGAGGGAGCCAACTAGGGAAGGTGCTCTGCTGGACCTGTTGTTTGTAAACAGGGAAGGACTTGTGGGGTATTTAACAGTCGCAGGCCATCTTAAGCATAATGATCATGAAATTATAGACTTTTTGATTCTTGGAGAAGCAAGGAGGGAAACAGCAGAACTGCCACCTTGGGCTTCCGGGGGGCGGTCTTTGGTCTTTTCAGGAGCCTGGTTGACAGAGTCCCTTGGGAGGCAGTCCTGAAAGGCAATGGAGTCCAGGAAGGCTGGACATTTTTCAAGAAGGAAGTCAAAGATGCAGGAGCAGGCTGTCCCCATGTGCCGAAAAACATGCCATCGGGGAAAAAGACCAGCCTGGCTGAATGGGGAGCTATGGTTACAGCTCATGGGAAAAAAAGGAGAATTTATGCCATTTGGAGGAAGGGCCAGGCCACTCATGAGTACTACAAAGATGTTGTGAGGCTGCGTATGGAGAAAATTAGAAGGGCCAAAGCCCAACTAGAACTTAACCTGCCTTCTGATATTAAGGACGNTCGGGGAAAAAGACCAGCCTGGCTGAATGGGGAGCTATGGTTACAGCTCATGGGAAAAAAAGGAGAATTTATGCCATTTGGAGGAAGGGCCAGGCCACTCATGAGTACTACAAAGATGTTGTGAGGCTGCGTATGGAGAAAATTAGAAGGGCCAAAGCCCAACTAGAACTTAACCTGCCTTCTGATATTAAGGACGATAAAAAAGGTTTCTATAAATACATTAACAATAAAAGGAGAACTAAGAATAATCTCCATCCTTTAGTAGATGGGGATGAAACATAGTGACAAAGGATGAGGAAAAGGATGAGGTACTCAATGCCTTCTTTGCCTCAGTCTTTAATAGTAAGACCAGCTGTCCCCTGGGTGCTCAGCCCCCTGAGCTAGTAGACAGGGGCAGGGAGCAGAATGAAGCCCCTATAATCCAAGGGGAAATGGTGAGTGAGCTGCTACACCACTTAGACATACACAAGTCTATGGGACTGGATGGTATCTGCGCGAGGGTACTGAGGGAGCTGGCAGAAGTGCTCACCAAGCCACTTTCCACATCCNGTGGAGACAAGTTGCCAGATATCATGGTGGGAGTGTGTTACAGACAGCCCAACCAGGATGAAGGGGCAGAAGAAATATTCTATAAACAGCTGGGAGAAGTCTCAACATTGCTAGCCCTTTTCCTTGTGGGGGACTTTAACTTACCAGATGTCTGCTGGGAATACAATACAGCTGAGAGGGAACTGCCTAGGAGGTTCCTGGAGTGTGTTGAGGATAATTTCCTGACACAGCTGGTGAGGGAGCCAACTAGGGAAGGTGCTCTGCTGGACCTGTTGTTTGTAAACAGGGAAGGACTTGTGGGGTATTTAACAGTCGCAGGCCATCTTAAGCATAATGATCATGAAATTATAGACTTTTTGATTCTTGGAGAAGCAAGGAGGGAAACAGCAGAACTGCCACCTTGGGCTTCCGGGGGGCGGTCTTTGGTCTTTTCAGGAGCCTGGTTGACAGAGTCCCTTGGGAGGCAGTCCTGAAAGGCAATGGAGTCCAGGAAGGCTGGACATTTTTCAAGAAGGAAGTCAAAGATGCAGGAGCAGGCTGTCCCCATGTGCCGAAAAACATGCCATCGGGGAAAAAGACCAGCCTGGCTGAATGGGGAGCTATGGTTACAGCTCATGGGAAAAAAAGGAGAATTTATGCCATTTGGAGGAAGGGCCAGGCCACTCATGAGTACTACAAAGATGTTGTGAGGCTGCGTATGGAGAAAATTAGAAGGGCCAAAGCCCAACTAGAACTTAACCTGCCTTCTGATATTAAGGACGATAAAAAAGGTTTCTATAAATACATTAACAATAAAAGGAGAACTAAGAATAATCTCCATCCTTTAGTAGATGGGGATGAAACATAGTGACAAAGGATGAGGAAAAGGATGAGGTACTCAATGCCTTCTTTGCCTCAGTCTTTAATAGTAAGACCAGCTGTCCCCTGGGTGCTCAGCCCCCTGAGCTAGTAGACAGGGGCAGGGAGCAGAATGAAGCCCCTATAATCCAAGGGGAAATGGTGAGTGAGCTGCTACACCACTTAGACATACACAAGTCTATGGGACTGGATGGTATCTGCGCGAGGGTACTGAGGGAGCTGGCAGAAGTGCTCACCAAGCCACTTTCCACATCCACATTTATCAGCAGTCCTGGCTAAATGGGGAGGTGCCAGTTGACTGGAGGTTAGAAAATGTGACGCCCATCCACAAGAAGGGCCAGGAGTATCTGGGGAACTACAGGACTGTCAGTCTGACCTCGATGCAGGGAAGATTATGGAGCAGATCATCCTGAGTGCCATTACGTGACACGCATAGGACAAGGAGGTGATCAGGCCCAGTCAGCATACATTCGTGAAAGGCAGGTCCTGCTTGACTAGCCTGTTCTCCTTCTGTGATAAGGTGCCCCACTTAGTGGATGAGGGAAAGGCTGTAGATATTGTCTATCTAGACTTTAGTAAAGCCTTCAACACCATTTCCCACAGCATTCTCCTGGAGAAACCGTCTGCTCACAGCTTGGATGGGTATACTCTTCACTGGGTCAAAAACTGGCTGGATGGCCAGGCCCAAAGAGTTGTGGTGAATGGAGTTAAATCCAGTTGGTGGCCAGTCACAAGTGGTGTTCCCCAGGGCTTGGTATCGGGGCCGTTTTTCTTTAATATCTTTATCAATGACCTGGATGGGGGGATTGAGTGCACCCTCAGTAATTTTGCAGATGACACCAAGTTAGATGGGAGTGTTGACCTGCATGAGGGTACGATGGTTCTACAAAGGGATCTGGACAGGCTGGATTGATGGGTCGAGGTCAATGATATGAGGTTCAACAAGGCCAAGAGCCAGGTCCTGCACTTGGGTCACAACAACCCCATGCAGCGCTACAGGCTTGGGGAAGAGTGGCTGGAAAGCTGCCTGGCAGAAAAGGACCTGGGAGTGTTGGTCAACAATCAGCTGAATATGACCCAGCCGTGTGTCCGGGTGGCCAAGGAGGCCAATAGCATCCTGGCTTGTATCAGGAATGGTATGCTGAGCAGGACTAGGGAGGTGATCGTCCCCCTACACTCAGCAGTGGTGAGGCCCCACATCTCTACAACTACCTGAAAGGAGGTTGTAGAGAAGTGGGGGTCTATCTCTTCTCCGAAGTAACAAGTGACAGGACAAGAGGAAATGGCCTCAAGTTGCACCAGGGGAGGTTTAGATTGGCTATTAGGACAAATCTCCTCACTGAAAGGGTTATCAAGCATTGGAACAGGCTGCCCAGGGAAGCAGTGGAGTCGCCATCCCTGGAGGTATTTAAAAGACGGGTAGATGTGGCGCTTAAGGACATGGTTTAGTGGTGGTTTTGGCAGTATCAGGTTGATGGTTGGACTTGATCTTAAAGGTCCCTTTCAACCTAGACAATTCTATGATTCTGTGATTCTATTTATCAAAATCCTTTATGCAGAAAGGTTTTATGATGTATAAAATCTATGAGGTTTCCGTAAGTCTGTGTAAACTCTTCATGAAAGAGCCATAAAGTTGGGATAGGTATAGGGAAGAGTGTTAGGTTAGAAGAGTGGAGAAGAAGAGATCTTTCCTAAGACAGTCCTTGCTCCTGCACCTCTGAGCAGCAAATGGATGCAGCAGGACAGGGGAAGGTAGAGATCTCCCTCTGCAAGAGAGGAAACTTTGCTTAGTTCTGTGGCTCCGGGATCTGCCTTTTCAAACCATGCTTCAATAATGCTTCCTGCTCTGTTCAACAACAGCATGTTCATGCTCCAGCCCAAGAGCCCCTAGAGATGGAGGCTGGTTTTAGTAACGCTGTGGATAGAGGGGAGCAGGACTGCTGGCTCAGTGCTGGATGAGCAGGTGCCAAGGCAGCTCATCTCCCCTGAGCCTGTACACATTTCCACCACCAGGACTTTGCACGTTAGGGAAGGGAAGTTCTCTGTGGAATGGCACATCCAAAAGAAAATCTTGCATTAAAAAAACACTTCTGTGCAGGTGACCATCATGAAGTAGCTTCATAGTTAATTTTGGCATTAAAAAAGGGAGCTTCAGAAGACTATTTACTGTTACAATGGCTAATATACAGTATATGGGAATCTGTGCAATGTGTCATTCCTTTACATTTTTTCTATGCAATTTTCCCAGAATTGAAATATGGATGATGGGTTCCTATGCTTCTTTAAGAAAAAATAATTATCTTACATTGCAGTAATAGAAAGAATTAATTTCCTTTCCTAAAGGTTTTTTAGCTTTCCTAATCCGCTCTCTGGGACATGGTTTGCAGATGATGCCTGTTTGTTCTACCACGTCATGGTAGAACCACAGTGTCCTGGATTGGGGCAGCGCTCCAGTCTGGTTCGGAAATCATTACCAGAACAAGACTTTAGAAGCGGAAAATAATATTAATAGAATCGCTGTAGATTAAAGACATAATTAAGCAAAAGGTATAGTATGTAAAACTTAATTTCACAAAGATTATTCAAAGATAACAACACTATGCCCAATCCAATAACTACCCTCATTCTGAGAAGTAAAATTTTCAGATAAGGAAGGGCATTCATTTTCTCTGTTTTATGCCTGAGTCTTTATAGCAAGCAGCAACTGGAGTGAAAATTTATCTCTGCCTTTATATATCCGAGGTTTTTAATGTCTGTTGAAAAAAATTATTTCAGATGGGTCACTGCAAGATTTTCCTATGCGGTCGTTGAAATAAGTTGGCTATGTTGATTAGTGTTACCATCATAATGGTAAAAGGTTAGTTAGAAAATGTAGCTTTTCTGCATTGTATGCTTATTTTAAATTTTGGGATATAATTGAAGACAACTTTGGTTAAAGGCATGTTACAATATTAAAATTTACAATCAAGCTGCCCATTAAATCATCTATTTTTCCTTTCTGTTAACAAAAGAATATTGTAAATAGATATTTTATGTGTTTCTATGCATGACAGAAAAATCTACATAACAATTTCCTTCCACTTTGGTAAAAGTTTTACAAGGCTGGGATGAAATCCTTGGGTAGTGGGTTTACCCTGGCCAACAGGCAAGCACCCAAACAACTGCTTGCTCACTCCTCCTTCCTCCTCCAGGAGGACAGGGGAGAGAATAGGAAGAGCAAAAGCTCAAAAAAATCTCAAAAAGTTGAGATAAAGGCAGCTTAGTAAGTGAAGGAAAGAGGAAAAAAATACATATTAGTGATGCAAAGGCTATCACTGACCAGCTTCCACAAGCAGATCGATGCCCCGCCAGTCTCTGAGCAATGGCCAACTTGGAAGCCAAAATCCCCAACTTCCTTCTTCTCTACTGCAATTTTCCTTGCTGAGCACCACGATATATGCTGTGGACTATTGCTTTACCCAGTTCAGGGCAATTGTCCTGGCTGTGTCCCCTTCCAGCTTCCCGCTCGTCCCCAGCCTGCTTGCTGTGGGAAGGCAGATGGGGAGCAGAATAAGAAAAAGAGAAAGCCCTGGTGCTGTGCAAACACTGCTCAGCAATATCCAAAAACCTTGGTGTGTTACCAACATTTTTAGCCACAAATCCACAACACAGCACCATTCAGGCTTATAGGAAGAAGGTTAACTCCATGCCAGCCAGTATAAGTACTTTTACTGATCTGAGAATCGATTGTTACTGCCTCTTCCATAGTCACCTGTGCCTCTAATTGTCACCGAGACTCTGGACTTACAATCTAGGATGGAAAAGTTAGTTAGCCTTCATTTCTGATCTTGTCCATAACCTCCGTGAAAAGAGGGAGACCAGCATAGGTAGGCAGGAGCACCAGCACGTGTACAGAATGCACAAAGAAATGTTCCATGAATTTTAAATGTTTTGTAGCAGGTACATTCTGGTTTAGTGACCTGGTTGCTATGTCACTTTATTGATGAATGATGTTTTGGACCATGCCACAGTCACACACACTGCTTACAGATAGTAGCAGGCTACTGAGAAGAGCAATTTGATCCTTCTTGCTGCTTTCACCAGTGCCAAAGGAGTTAAGGAAGGGTGTGTTACTTCCAAAAAAATCATGAGATTGGCTTACAAATCATGAGGGTTTTTTAATGGCATTGATTTTGCTTATCTTGTTATAATTTCACTTTCAGAGTGAAGTTGGCAACTTCAAATTTGTTCATGGTCATCTCAGGTTTAAACTCCAACAATAAGTCAACCCCTATGTATCTAAGTGGCTTCCCTGTCCATTGCTTTAAGGATGCTTTGTTTTCTTTTGCTTAGGCAGGGATCTGCCTTACTACCTTTCTGCATCCCACAGCAATTAGCCTGCGCAGAAAGCTGTCCAAATAATGCTTTTTCCTGCTTCTCCACTGCTCCTGACTTTTGTGCTCCTCCACATCTGTTTGTGGCCTGTATTTCCCTCTTCTTTTGTCAGTTGTCACATTCTCCATATGTGTATCTATATCTATATCATCTATATCTCTACCCAAGTACATGAAACAGGACTAGGGTGTGGTGAACGTTGGTATGCAGTGCCCCAGCCAGGCCACCAGGACTCTCCCAGGCAATGGCTGCACTACTCAGGGAATTGGCACAGCCCGGGGCCTGCTGCCAGAGGGAAGTTTGGATGACACTGCCCTGCTTGTCTGGGTTTGGGGTCTTGGGGAGATGGAGGTGGAGCAGAAGGAAGATTCTAACTATAGGGATGCAAGTAAAGTTGCCCTTGGGGCCAGATAACAGCTTCTGGTCCACTGTATTCACCAGCCTAGACATTTTCCTGCACTGCGTCAAGGTTTTTTCAACTGCTTCTTACTGCCTTATATCCACCACCATTCTCTATGCCCATTTTCTTGCTCCTTTACATCATCCAGTCCTATCTTCTCTACAGCTATTTGTGTAAGCCCCAAATAAATCTTTTCTAAGAGCCTTCTGTCTCCCTGGAAACGGTGGGAACTGATGCTCGTTTTACTAGGTCTACAGCATGTGCAGTCAGCAGTGCCCGTATCTTACCTCCTCTGAGCAGGGACTATTCTGAAAACAGGAAATTTTGCAAGACTGAAATAGAAATGTTGTTTGACACTAAGAGTGGGCAAATTAAAGTACTTATCATGATAAAACCGGAGGAGCTGGCCACACTGCTAGTCGAGGGCATTTGCCAGCAAGTGCCTCTAGGTAAGGTGTCAGCTTGTCTCGTCACCCTGATACCCAGAGAAGGGACTCAAAAGAGGGAAGTCTGGGATGTGACATCCCTTCAGACCCCCATGCAGTGAACTGTCACCTTGCTCTGGTGACACCTGTGTTGGATAGCTCTGTGCTAGAGGAAAAATATGGGAAAACGGCAACAGGCAGGTCCATATTGACACAAGCAGGTGTTGTGATGGAGCCTTGGGAACTGGACCCCAAGTTTCTGTGTGGAACAGTGACACTGAAGTGACATTTACTCCCTGGGACAGGATTAAATAATGGAAGGGGGACAGGGGTGCATTGGTGCCAGAGGCCAGGAGGGGGAGTCTGAGCCCAGGAGAAGGACGGGGAGCCGGGAAAAATCCTCCTCGCTTGCTTCCTTGGTGGTGGGATTGATGGGAGTCATGGTGAGGGGACAGCAGAACCAGAGTCAGGTCATTCCCTCAGGGAAAGAGCCTGCCTGTGTGTACCCCTACACCCTTGCCTACCAGCCAGGCCAGCAGGCTTCTGCCTCTCGCCTACAGTAAGAAACATTTGATAAGGGGGTTTGCAGTGGTGTCGTCAGCCAGGCAGCAGTAAGCAGGTTTTACACTCAGGCTATTATTATTATTATGAGTATTATATACTCATATATACACACACAGACAATTAATTGTACTAGTTACTAAATAAATCTGTTTTTATCCGATCTTGTGATTCACCAGACATTCACCCTCAGTTTCCTGCTGACATACACAGCTGTAATCAAAATACCATCCACTCTTTTCCTGCTTTTATAATGTGAAGAAGGTGCAGGCTGTGGATGTATGTGATTTTAAAACAGCATTTCATTACTTCAACAATGCTTCCCAACTTCAAAAAAATATACATAATGTGGTAACTTTGGGAAAAAATCAGACCAAGACTAACTAAATCAGGCCCCAAAGAACAGTGATTTGTTCCTTTGTTTTGTATTTGTCTTAAGCTGAACTGGTCTCGATGTTGAAGGCAGAGTCTGTTTTTGAAAATTCAAATTTGGTTTTCAAAATAGGTGGGGCAGTTTTGCCAAACTTATTTCAAGCCTTGAAATGTTCATGCACTGGTCTCTGAAACAATGTTCTCTTCTTTCCTCATCCTACCATTCTCCTTGAACCCTCAGAGATAACATCTAGAAAGTATCCTCCCTGTTTTTCCTGATATCAACATGTGGTCCCTTTGAAAGTATAAGGAGATTAAAAATTAATTTTACTGGTGCCTGGGTGAGGGTAGAAGAGGGTTAACCAAAGAGAAACGAGTCCTATGATCAATCTTAGAAATAACTGCAACTGTTTTTTATTCATCTTTGGTTTGTCCTGCGGTAGATCCCTGGCAAGACAGCTATCACCTGCGTGCCACAAGCATTTCCTAATGACCGTCCTAACACCACCATTGCTGATAACAAATTTGACCTTGCTTCAGTGGCTCATGTGACGGTGCTGTGAGTTTGTTGTCAGCAGCTCTGACCTGGCTTCAAGCAGGTGCTGGGAGGGAGCTTGGCACAGGGTGTCAGCCAGAGCCCCCGCTGCCTCTTGGACAGGTCCCTGCTGCTGAGCAAGCTGGAAGGAAGTGGTCTAAACCTGGCTGGGATGTTTTAATAGCAGGTTTAAAACATAAAATTATACTGCTTCACTTTGGGGGACTAGGAATTATGACACTTAATACTACATTTCACATTTATTCTTACTGAATGGCCCCATCAAAATCAGATTTATTGCCCGCAGACTGGGGAATCAGGTGCCAAGACATGGAGTACAGGAATAATTCACCTGTCAGACACGTGCATCCCTTCTAAACACAAAGGATAACTCTGAGTTGAAGACTGGGTGCACAGAAACAGGTTGGGATGCCCTTGGCCTTTGTAGTGGCCAGGTGAGGACAGTGTGGGGCACAGAAGCACGGGGTCATGTACGGTAGTCTCTCTCATTTCTTCACTATGTGCCTTAATCTGAGGAGGAACATACTGCATCAAGCTGGATGTCAGCCTCAGAGCAATGCCTCGGTACTACATTTCCCAGGGTTTCTACGACTTTGGTTATTGTTTTTTGCTCTCCAGAAATGACAAATATTCCCTGTCCCACACCTTCCCCTCAAACAGCAGGCACAAGCATCAGGTGGATGAAATTCCTGTCTTTTGGTAGCATCCGACCCACATTGCAGGATTATGTTGGGTCACCTTGGAAAAGTAGTGACAGGAAAGTTTCTAGGAGGCTGATGTACTTAGGATTTTTTCTTAACTCCATTTGTGTTTAATCTCAGTTTCCTTGTCTACCATGTCCTATAGGGCAAACCTCAAAAAACCCTCACCTTGTCGTTTCCCCAGAAGGGGCATTCTCAGTTGAAAACACGTATTAAATGTTCTGTGATTATGATGAATCATGGAGCTGAGAGCAGACAAGTGTGCACATAATGTTTCTATTATGTTGTCCTCTTTAAATTAAAGCTTGATGAGAATCAGTGTCAGTGTCCTTGCCCTTGCAAGGAGAAAGGCAATACTTTACCCAGAAGTATGAAAGTAGTCGATACTTCTAAATGGGAAAAGTTAGAGACGGGGTATGTACATATGAAATACTAAACCTAAGGCAAAGGCACGTAGTGCCCACCCACTGTCTGAACATGGATAAAGATGTGCTATTTCACCTCTGCTACTTTATTGAAAGGATGCAAGAGACTTTTGTGGGAAGTCAGGCTGAACAGGCTCCAAAAATGACAGAGAGGAATGAGCAAAGTATATCTGTACCAGAAAGGAAAATCAAGACAGAGATAATTACATGAAGTTATTTCTCTCCATTAAATTAAACTTTCACATTTTTTTCTTGATTGGCTAATCTTTGCAATTTGCCAGATTTTGAGCTGGTATTTTTTAATACCACAATGTAATGGTGTCTGTTCCTCTCAACATGTCTCTGTAAAACATTTCTGCCAAGCAGATTTGAATCTTCTTTTAAGGCAAATTCTTTACTTCCAGATGGATACAGAAGTATCTAGACACGATGCTATGTTCCACTTGAAAATACATTCTCTAAATTCATTTGGTTATGCTTAGAATGTAGAAAAGTAAATCTCAGATTTCTTTCTTTATTGTTATTAATGTTCCAATTGCTCTGTTAAGTTGAAAAAAGCATGTTATAAATGTTTTAAACTCCCAATGAATTATGGCATCTTAAAAAGAAGTTATGACAGTTTAAATTAATTAAATAGAAATAGCAATTGCTGTGCCTATGGTGGTGCACAAGGTAAAAGTTGCTGTATATATTTTTGAAGGAAGTCCAAAGGCATTTTGCAAGAGTCATACAGCTGCTCCATGATGCACTTTCCATCCTGTTGTGCAATACAGTATTCTGAGTGCATTTTAAAATGTATTTGCTTTAGGAGATGCAGTGAACCATGCAAGAAACTCTCTACATTGTTATACCAAACACAACTTTGTCTCTGGAAAGTATACTATACAGATCAGGCTGGACTGTGTTGGGCCTGATGTGACTGTTAATATTAATCTTTGCTTTTCATATTTTTATTTTTATAATATAATTTGGAAATTATGGCCATAACTTTAAAGACATTTTGCATTTATATTCCGTGATAATCCATGGAATTAGACATTGAAAGAAAGGTAGTTTATTTAGTTCTGTTAATTTTTTAAGTTAAAATACATAATCAGATAACAGGTTATATTACTCCTGTGTGATCTCTCCCTTCCCCCTCATCTCTCCTCTTGCTATGCTTTCTTTTTTATTTAATTTTTCTTCTTTCCTTCTTGTCTTCCTTCTTTGCCATCTTTTACTTCCACTTTCTATGTCCCTCCTCTCCCTTCCTATACTTCTTTCTCTTTCCACCTTCATATTTTTTCTCTTTCCATACTGCTTTACGCCTCCATTGTTCTTTATTGTCCTTCTGCATTCTCCATGCTGTTCCTTTTCTTTCCCTGCTTTCTCTCTTGCTCTCCTTTTCCCAAGGTCCCTTGTCCCTTTTTCTTCTCACACAAGGCTAAATTACAAGAGGAGAGCAGAGTTGGGTGGATAACAGTGGCTTCTTCCAATGCAAATACTGCCTGGGAGGGTGAACGCTGATATCCACAGATAGCATGTTAAGGAATAACACTGATAGTAAGGTAGATTGTGCTGGTTCATGGGCCGATAAGAAAACAATGGTTTTGACCCAGTAACCTTCTAATTTAGCAGTAAAAAGTGATGGAAGATATTCTTAGAAAGGCACAGGGCACACTGCCCTTAATATGTGGGTTTTCTTTGGGATTCCATCACAGATTTAACATATGATCCTGGGCAAGCCATTTAATCTCAGTGCATCTGTTGCTTTATCTGAAAAGATGAGGCTCAAGCATGCCCGCCTTACAAAATACTGTGAAAGTAACATCGGTAATCCACATCTCAAGCATTATGGTAGGGTCCATTATAATTGTGAAGTATTGGAAATATTGACATTTATTTTTCTCTTAAATCCAGCATTTTATCCATCTCTTGAAGTACAATGCACGCAAGCACAACAGACCAATTATTTCCTAATATATCCAAGATAGTCTTATGCATGTGTTGTACTGCAATCACTCAGCATCAGTGTGTCTGTAGAGATCAGCTTTATTGACTATCTGATAATCAGTGCTGCATAATCTGAACCTCTCCACACCCTTATAACCAGTTCTGTCCCTCTAAGAGCTTCTTAAAGATGTGACTCTCTGCATGGTTGAGACAGCTAAGAAATGTATGCAATACAGTAACAAACAATCTGTACAGAGTAATTTTTGCATGGGGTAAACCTCTCAAGCAGTGATATCTTTGCATATTCACAGAAATAAATACTAAAAAATATAGACTATATGGAGATAGAGGCATAAACATCTGCTCTGGTAATGAAATTCTTTGTGTTGCTTATCCAGTAGTAGTTAATATATAGAGTATGATACCACAGTATTCGTGTTTCATGTGTTTTTAAGAGCTGAAGCATTGCATTTCATTTGCTGACATAGTATGTCCCAACTCCTTCATCCTGGGGATAAATAGCACACTTTCATATTTGTTTGGTCTGTAGCAAAGCCACTTCAAGCATGCCCTGACTCTGGTGTGAATCACAAAGTCACCAGGGTTGGAAGGAACCTCTGCTCAAGGTAGGAGCAGCGGTGTGGTCACATCAGGTTGCTCAGGTCTTGAAAATTTCTAAAGATGAGGACTGTACAACTGCTCTAGGCAGCCTGTGCCACTGCCTCGCTGTCCTCATGGGAAAAAAGGTTTTGTGTTATGTTCAGTTTGAACCTCCCTTGTTTCAACTTAAGCCCACTGCCTTCATCCTCCACCTTGCACCTCTGCAAAGAGCCTGGCTCCATCTTATTGGTGACCTTCTTGAAGGTTCTCCAGGCTGAACAAGCCCTGGTCCTGCAGCATCTCCTTAAAAGGCAAGTACTCCAGCCCCTGACCATCTTAGTGACCTTCTGCTTGACTCACACCAGTTGATTAATGCCCCAATTTTTTCTGTTGGGGGCACAAAACTGGATGCAGCATGTACATGTGGCTTAATGAGTGCTGCATAAAGCAGGATCATAAGTTCTCTCAATCTACGGGCTGATGATGCCACTCAGGATACCATTCCACATGGGGCTCATGTGCCACTTGCTGTCTGTCATGGCCCCCAGGGCCTTTTCATTAGAGCTGCTCTCCCACCAATCTGTACCCAGCCTGCATTTCTGCCACCCATTCTTCCTTTCCAGGAGCAGCACTATGCTGTTCTTACCGAATTTCATAAGCTTACCGTTGGCCTGTTCCTCCAGCCTGTGCAGGTCCCTCTGGATGGCAGCCCTGCCTTTGAGCATATTGACTGATACCCCCAGGTTGGTGTCATCTGCACCTCTGATAAGCGCACAATGTCACGTCCTCCAGGTTATTGATAAAGATGTAAAGGTCCCAGGACAGACCCCTGTGGTGCTTTGCTTCTCACTAGCCTCCATGCAGAGTACAATCCATTAACCACCACTTTCTGAGCCCAACCATCCAACTCACTTCTTTACCCACTCAGTTTTCCACCCCTCCAGACAATAACATCCCAATCTGAATTCAAGAATACCTTTGCAGACGGAGCTGAAGGCTTTGCTAGAGTCAATCACATCCATTGGCGTCCTTTGCCCAGTGTCTTGACCCTTTTAGTTTAAGAGGCCATAAAGCTGGTCAGGTATAATTTCCCCTTAGTCAACCTATGCTGCCTGTTCCAAATCACTTTCTTCCCCTTGTGCCCAGGAACGTGCTCCATGAACAGTCACAGCACAATTTTGTGTAAAAAACTTCACTCTGTGTTCGTGCCGAACTGATTCTACTGAACAATAACTTGGACAGAAATAGTTTTGGTTTTGGCTGGATGACATCTGTGATCCAGTTTGCTGCAGAGCCGTGCTTTCACATGTGTCACGACAACAGTGTGGAGGTGGGAACCAGTTCAGGGTGGGGAGGGTGTTGACTGTTTAAACCAGTTTATGTGGCATCGCCGGTGAATACGCTGAATGTTAAAACTTGGAATCTCTTAAACTACACACAAACGCATATGAAGCTTGCTTGTCTGTGACCTTGTAAAAGTTTTCTGCAGCTTCCTAGACAAAATAATTGTGTATTCAGGTGGAAAATGACATATTTGCAGCAAATAATTTGTCCCTTGCCTGTTCAGTGCATGCAGTTACAGTAAACAAAGTAGGATTTGCATTTTCTTACTCTCTTGGTCCATACTGTACTCTGCCTTAATTTGGTAGGTTATAGTCTCTTCTCAAGTGCAAATAGTATGTAAACAGGCAAAGTTTGGAGGAAAAAGGTATTAGGGCTTTTAAATATTTATCCAGAGTAAAAAAGGAAGCCCACAGCACAACTGTGAAATCCGTGCAATTTTCCCATATCCTAGTTCCAGTGCCTTAATGATTACACTTTTTTATAACTGCAAAACATGTTCTTCCATGCACTACCTCAGTAAAAGTCAAAACAAACAAACCCACTGCTGTTTGTTTTGTAAACCAAATTAAAATTGGGAATTTAAGGAATTAAAATAAAAAAAAGCAAAAGATCTGCCATGCTTACATTATGCTTCTAAAGTATATTTACAACTTACTTTGTGTTTATAAGAAACAATGACTTAGGATTGCATTTGGGCACTCTTTCAATTTGAGTAAATGTTCCAGCAACTTTTTTTGCATAACATTTACTGCAAATCTCTTTCTTTTGAAAGTGCCAAGTGAAGACTGCTAGAGTATGAGTTGACAGACCTAATGACAATCCCATGACATTCCAAGAATGGCATGTAATCCACTTTTTTCTTTTCTAAGTAAATTGCAAATAATAATGTAACCATGATACTCTAAGGCTGTAAGTGAAGTTGGTAAAATAAAAAGTATTGTTTCTCCGTACAAACTTATCCCAAAGTAATCTTTTTCTCTAAAGAAGTAGAAGGTTTTACAGCACAGGCTAAAAATCCTAAGTATAAAGGAGATGAAGGCAGAGGTTACAAAGGAATAGTGGACAAAAGGCAGTGCCTCACTTCCTCTTTAAGCCTTAGTAAAGAAATCCCAGTTCCTCATGTGCCTCTATATGCAACATAAACTCCAAAATTAATTTGGCATATTTAAACGGTACGTTTGAGTTCACTCTGCTGGTCTATGTGAACTCTCTGTGAAGAAATCAAAAGAGTACGCTCAGATCATAAACTCACCAGCCCACTTTAATCCCTGATAACAATTCTGTTTGAGTAAGTCCCATTGAACCAGTCTTCTTGTTATGTGATAGCACTCTATTGCACTACCCAAACCCTTTATGGTACACATGCTTGCAGCTCATCTATTAACAAACCAGTCAAGTCACTAGTTTCAACAGCTTTGACATCACCTCCAAGCTGCACTCCTGCAGGTCTGAACCTGTTGCTTCTTTCAGCAATGCCTGGGTGCCTCCCAGAGTGGGGGTGGTTGTAATCATGCATCCCCACCTGCATCGTACTGCTTTCAGTTTCTTCTTCTTGCACGTTTATATAAGAGCAGAGGTGCACGAGTGCTGCAGCAGTGGGAGATGATACTTTCCAGTTCATAGTGACACATTTGCTAACAAATGCACGTTTGGCACCTGTACTTTTATTGCATGCTCCTTCTCAATGCTGTTTTCTATTCCTGGTCCCTGCTCCGTAATTCACCAGGTTCTGTTATTAGGAAAAACTTCTTTACCGAAAGGGTTATCAAGCATTGGAACAGGCTGCCCAGGGAGGTGGTGGAATCGCCGTCCCTGGAGTTATTTAAAGGACGGGTAGACGTGGTGCTGAGGGACATGGTTTAGAGGTGGTTTTGGCATAGGTTTATGGTTGGACTCGATGATCTTGAAGGTCTCTTCTAACCCAAGTGATTCTATGATTCTATGATTCTATGATTCTATGATTAAATGATGTTTCCCATGTTCTGTTTTATCAAGAAAATTCAGCTTTCTAAATTACAACATGTAAGGCATTTAATGCCTTAAACAACTTTTGTAATCTCTCTCTTTGTAGATCAGACCCTTTTTTGCCACATACACATCGGTCATTGCTGAGCAGAAGTGTTAAAAAGAAAACAACTTTTAACTACTATTCAGTGTTCTATATAGAAAAAAAAAAGTAGTGTAGGTTCTGTCCTAGGAACGTGAGGCACTGCACTTGATGAAACTGAAGGTTCTGCTAGAACAATAATTTATTTCTGACAGTGGCCAGTAGGAGAGATACTTAGGGAAAAATTTGTGGGGAATACTGCTCCCTCTTCTTGCCAGATTCTTCTCCATGTTGCACAGCAGGAGTATGAGAACTAGTGATCATAAATTGAAATAGGAGATGTTCTGATTGTGTACAAGAGGGGGAAAAAACATCAGCAAGAAGGGAATTAACCATGGAACAGGTTGTCCAGGGAGGTTGTGAACCCTCCCTCCTTGGAGATTTTCAAAAGCCCTGAACAGTCAGGCTTGTATTCAGTGTTGATCCTTCTTTGAGCACAAGTTCATTTAGGTGACCCAGGTCCCTCTAACCTCAGTGATTCAATGATTCTAGAAACCCTATAGGAATAATTATCCCTTCTGGTGTCAGAGTTATCACATCTCTGAGCAGTTCTCACTCTAAATCTGTTCTTCACGAAATGAACAGCTGCAGTTTAGTCTGCTCTAAAGGCAACAGTATTTAGACTATAATTTCAGAGACTTTTATTCTGTCTGAGGCCATGATTATTTTTATTCAAACATTAGCTCAAATGACCCCCTTAGATGCATGGCCTGGCAGCTGTAGCTATTGAAAGGAAATCAGTGAGATGTGCAGTGCACCTTCTTCAGTGGAAAAAGTTTTAATTATGGCCCCATGGGGCAATTCTTCTGAGTAAATCTGAGATGTGTTTTATGAGATGCATCTGCTATAGGTATCTGCCCTGCTTTCTAGAATAATAATGTAACATCCTGATATGAACATCCAGTAATTGCATCCTGTTTATCTTTTTATCCACATGTTCATTGACTTTAGTAACAACAAGAAGTACTTAAGTATTATTGAAGTTCAGCAAGGCCAAGTGCAAGGTCTTGCACCTGGGTTGGGGCAATACCAAGCGCTAATACAGGCTGGGCGGAGAATGGATTCAGAGCAGCCCTGAGGAGAGGGACTTGGGGGTGTTGGTGCTTGAGAAGCTCAATATGAACTGGCAACGTGCATTCCCAGCCCAGAAGGCCAACTGCATCCTGGGCTGCATCCCCAGCACTGTGGTCAGCAGGGCAATGGAGGTGATTCTGACGCTCTGCTCCACTCTCATGAGACCCCACCTGGAATACTGCGTCCAGCTCTGGAGCCCCCAATATAAAAAGGACCTGTTGGAGCAAGTCCAGAAAAGGGCCACGAAGATGATCAGAGGGTTAGAGCCCCTCTGCTATGAGGACAGGCTGAGAGAATTGGGGTTGTTCAGCCTGGTGAGAAAAGGCTCCGGGGAGACCTTATAGCCCCTTCCAGTACCGGAAGGGGGCCTACAGGAAAGCTGGAGAGGGACTTTTTACAAGGATATGTAGTGATAGTCCAAGGGGTAACAGCTTCAAACTGGAAGAGGGTAGATTTAGATTAGATACTACAAAGAAATTCCTTACTGTGAGGGTAGTGAAACGCTGGAACAGGTTTCCCAGAGAACCCTGTGGATTGGTGTCTTGTCAGTTACAGCCAGGACCTAAAGTCCTACTCAGTCTGAAAAAACGTGCCCCATCCAGTGGTTCTGAAAAGGCTAAAACAGGGCACAATTAATTAGTAAGTAAGCACAGGATCTTGTGAATCTCCATTCCAGTGGAGACCACTTGAAAATATTTTTGGATTGCGAATGGACTGATTTAACAGAACGATTCTGTTAATATACTGATTTCAGGCTCTGTGAGTGAAAATTTGCATTTTTGCCTATTGTTTCTGAAAACAATCCATGAAGCTAAGGGCGTACAATGCCTGTCAGATCTCAAGGGATGAGCCCCTTGCCAATCCAGACATACATAGAGCTTTCTGTAGAACTTGGCTTGAGATAACTAAACTAAAAGATTTCCTGTCATGTTTGATGAATGGGATCCAAAAATCGTTTGTCCTTTATGATGTCCTAGGAGGCAAAGAAGAAATTTCAAAGACTGTCCAACGTGGCTTTGATGAAAAAGTAATAAAAGTCACCGACTGAGCTGTCCACATGTTTGAGTCAGATAACAATGTAATTGACTGTAATGGTCCCTGTGCTGAAGAGTAGTAATCAGAAGATAAGTGTGACTGAAACCAAATTTGCTAAGGGAAATTTTATTGACATTTCTAGCTAGTGGTAATAAGTCAAAAAATTAATTTTACTATAGACAAGACTTAAGTAGGCTATGCTATGCTGATTTTTGAAGAGAAAAGGATAACATAATTCAGTGTCTACATGTTTTTCTTTTTTTCATGATAATAACCTGCTATTCATAGCTTACACTTACTGTTGTCGTCTCCTTTGTCATGCAGTGGCTATCACATGTGCACAACATATGGACATCAGCAGCTCTACCAACAGCAAGTGACTTTGCAAGTACTACTGATGAGCCCAGCCTATGATGAGCAGCATACAGTAGTTTTAGGAGCTCATCTCCTCCCTCCTCAAGATGGTTAGAAACTAATTTTAACTACAGATAATTTTGTAATTTGCAGGCAAAGAAGTCAGTTTGACATATTCCTCTTAGCCTGATTGAATTAATTTTAAATGCTTTGGCAGCTTTTCTCCATGCTGCTGTTAAAAGAATTGTAGATAATGACACGACTCACAGCTGATCTCAATCCTTCCTCTAAAGGAAGAAAATAGCAAGCACTACAAAAACCACAGCCAACTTAATACTCTTTGGTCATCATGCAGCTTGAATTGCTTCTTTTCTCCCCTCATTTTTTTTGCCAAGTCAAGCTCACATGGTTATTTTGGAATGTAAATTAAGCAAGCATACATATTCTGATTTTTTAACTGCATTAGGTTTTCTGGGTATGCCTAGAAACAACTAACATTTTCCACTTCTTATGTCAATTTTTACAGGATTTGATGCTCAAAGTTACGTTGTGAATTTCCTTCACTGTATTCCATAGATAGTCCACTTGCTTCTACAAATTTTCTTCCAGAGGAGCCAGGGTGACATAGTCTGAGACTAACTATAAGCCATTAGTCTTGTTTTCCTTTGCTGCAGTTTCATGAAGCTGTCATTTGTGACAAAACAGTTTAAGCTGTGCAAAGTTGCACACAATACCTAAGCACCATACCAGTCTTTGCCCAAACGGTTCTTGAGCCTCTAACAAACCTGCAAAGGGTGCTGCCATTTCAGCTTGTGCATCTAAGTAATTGATGAGTTTCTTTGCAGCCTTTGAGCACCTCTAAACAACAACTAGCAATGCTGGGGAAGGAAAGGTTGCTGCTTTCTATTCTTCCCCCCAAATCAGCTGGGAGAAATACCTAGTTTTGCCCCTGAAACTCAATGCATGTTGGAATACAATGGTCATAGTTCTCTGTCAGTCAGCGATGTGTCAGTCCTAGGGAAGTTTTGGCTCCTTATTTAGTCAAAAGAGCACCAAGAAACCTTACTGTGAACTAGAATTTAGCCCTAAATTTTAGGTGCACAATTCTCATAGCTGCTAAAGAAAGACATTAGTGTTGCTTTTAAAAGTCTTCTGAATTTGCATCACTGGCAGCAAAAGCAGCACACCTTTAAGTTGTACATTAAGTAGACTGGATTTGAAAGAAACAAACCCAGTGCCATACTTTACTTGCAATATTGTTCTTCCAGTAATTTTTCAGCAAAGAACCATACTTAAGGCAGCATTTTAAAAGGAATTCACAGCCAGCCTTTAATATGCATGTAAACTATCATTTGCACACCTAAGCAGTAGAAAGGCACCCACAACTTTTTATGTCTATTAAATGATGCTGACAACTTCTGGGCTCATAAACTGGTCAACCAAATTGAGCCTGTAACCACAAGACAATTTTCAAAGCAAGCTATTTATTCCTGTCCCCTCCTGAAGCTGATCACTCACACTTGTGCTGGTGCAGCTGCTTCTGGCATCACCTTCTAAACCAAGTGATCGAAGTTTTTAAACTCCAGTTTTTCTCAAAGGCTTCCTTAATAATATAGATATTTCTGAAGATGAGGTGAAGTTTAAGGCATATGGGGGAGAGATAGAAGATAAGAACTTTTTAAGCCAGTATTGCTGCTGAGGAAAAAGTGTGTGGGACCAGACCTCCAGCCATTAAAACCACAGGTTTGGAAAATATAAATCAATTAAAGAAAAAAAAGAAATTCATCCCTGGCACTCCATGTGTTATTGCTTAGTTCTTTGTAGATGAATCTATTGATCCTTCAAATCTATATTTCTTCTTTAGACTCTAGTTCAGCAAAATCCTTAAACAGATACTTGGTTTTAAGCAATATGAATGGTTTTATCAAATGTCATTATAAATAAAATTCACCTCAACCTCAAGTACTTTCCTAAAATTGGCTGTATTTTGTTGTTTGATTCGTCTAGGTACTCAGCTGAATGTGGGCCCTCTTAGTTGTTATAAAGTCCCTGCTAAGGGATATACAGCTGATAAATGTTTTTAAACACATCTTATGGAAGGAAAAATCTTATTTTTTCTGGTACAAATGGCATTTTTCAAGATATCTGTTCAGAAACTTCAGCCCTGCTAAAGCAGACTGAGTACGCCTTTTAGATAACAGTGGCCTCTGATGGCTAAAATGAAATAGCTGAAGCTCCAGAAGATGTTTCACACTGAGATCCAGAGACAGCAACACATTAATTCTTTTCAAAGCATTTTTCTATTTAGTATTTGCTCGAAGTAGGAAAGTAAAAGCAATTGTTACCTAAAATTCATTTTTAGAGCCAGTATAACAAGGCACTTATGCCAATTTAAAGTCACATTACTGATGAAATGGTCAGTCCTCCTGCCCTCTTGGTGGCAGACTTTTCACTGCCTTTCCATTGTCCAGTGGTAGGACTTTGGAGGCCGCACAGATCCTGCAGAAACTAACCCTATGCACAAACAAAATGTATTAGTTTTCAACCAGATCTTGCCAAATGCAAAGTGCTGCTGCTGGCCAAAGGGATCTGCAGAAGTAGGAGCCTGGGAATCCTGTGGAAAAGAGGAGAGGTGAGCTAGAAGACCTCATCCCTGTTTTCCTGGAGGAGAAATTCCCACTCTTCACCTGGAAACTCTTGTTTAATCAGAAACCTGTTAGTTAAATTGGAAGTTCACTTAGAGAAGGCCAAATGTAAAAGTACAATGAGAATATTTGAATGTGCCTGAGTGAATTAAAGCAAGTGCTTATGTCTTAGAAATGGTTTGGCCAACTTTACTGTCATTATGAAAAACAAAAAGAAGGTATTCAATCTTCAGCAACAGCTCTTTACAAGGTCAGGACAGGAACTTGTTTTATGCTTTTGATATCTACAGGAGGTAAAGGAGATGTTGAGATAAAATCAAATCTTTTCTTGCATTACACTTTTTCCTCTAGTCTTATCACACAAGAAAAAAATGGTTTTCAATGCAAAATTCATAAGCATAATTTACAGTGTTAGTTGTTAACAAAAAGCAAGCTTTGACTGCTAAAAACAATCAGCAATTGAGCTAAAAGTATATATTTTTATGGTTTTGGAAGACTAACCCTAGGTCTGGTCTGAACAGGAGTCTGTCTTTATTTTAGTCTTAATGGGTAATGATTTAGTTTCACTGAGCTTAGATGTTTGAAATCTGAATCCAATCATTTTACTGTGCTCCCTTTTTATTTTACTCCCATTTTGAGTGACCTGAATTGGCTCTGAATAATGCAGAGTTAAGCATAATAGCTCCAAAATGTAAATGTCTAATTTTCAGTGTAGTCTCAGCCTCTGAGTCACTGCAAGACCTCGTGCTCATTTCCTAACCTCTTCCCTACCTTGTTTGCACCTCAGGTAAAATTAGGACAGTAGATTTTCTAACCAAAACCTACACAGTGGCCTCATCTCAGTACTAACTGAACAACTGAACATTCTTCACAGAGGCTCAGCAAGGATTACTTATTTTGTACAGCACTTTGAAGATTAGAATTATTCGTTAAGTTGTAAGGCACAGTGTAAGCATCTTGCTCCAAATGGTCAGTTCTCCAAAACAAAAAGAAAAAACCTCCAAACCAGCCACGTTGCCCTCGGTGCTCTGCAGACTCCCAGTGCTTGCTGCCCTGGCTGCGCGGACCCGTCAGCCTCATCTGGTGGCAAATGCCAGTTTCTTGCAAGTTCCAAAGCCCGGGAGGTTTTGTAACACAGCATTTTCCTCAGCGTTTCCAAGTAGTTCAACTGGCATGTGGGCTGCTGGGGATCACTCCTTAAGCATCTACCTCACCTCATTTCGTACCTCACCTAAGCCGAGAGCAAGGCACCCATCTCAGCCCTGGGGATGGCACTGCCACACGCAGCATCACAGGGGCTGAGTCTTTGGTGGCTGTGGGTGAAGTTATCAATACAGCGTGAGCTGTGTTTTCTAAACAGTTTCTAGCAGACCTAATCTCCTTCTTTGAAAGGATGGTGCCCTCCCTGGTCTGACCACTTTTCATCTTAAACCTACACAGCAGCCCCCATTGTTTTAGGCAATAGCATGAGCTGTGCAGTCCTTTTTTGTCTGCCAGCTGAGGTGGTGGCCAGCTGAAATGATTACCCAGCAGCGTCTTCAGATCAAAATATTAATTGGAGTTTTGGGTACAGGGCAAACAGAAAGCGAATAGACCATGCTTAAATTATAGTCTTGTAAGTCTCTACGTCCAGGCAAGTCACCTGCTTCACTGTGCTTGGGGAAGTAAATGCTGTCCTATACTGTCCTTCTGTCTCAGAGAAAATGATGTTGCTACTATTGCAGTACTACCCTCCCCAGCTTTTTAGGAGTTTCTCTAGCTATTTACGACTTTAAAGCTCTGGCGTAAGTCACAGGTCCTCCAGACACCTGTACTCGTAATCCATGACACTATCTTCATCTGCTTCATTTTAGGAATAAACTCTTCTTATATTTGCTTTTTATCCACAGTAACTATGCATAGCTTCTCCCTATTACCTCCATTTTACATTCAGGGAAGATAATTTCAGCTAATTAAAGTGAATATCCCATTTTCATCCAGCACAAAGTCTAAAACCCAGGGTCCCTAATTCCTGGGTCAGCAATGTCTGCAGTAACTAGAAGATCTCTAAAGTCTTAAATTTCATGTTTTATTTCACTCAAATACCATTAGCTGGAATCTAGTGAGATGCAACAAAAACTGAAAGGGGTCCAGAGCCAGACTTGTCTGTTACTTAAGTAGTCATGATACTGAAGAAAGGTGAGAGGAACCTTGGAAGAATTAGAGAGATGTGTATTGAGAGATGCCTAAGCACCTTGAGCCATGCAGTCCAGTACCAAGCATGTCAGATTTACTGAGTCACTGAAGCATGATTTTCTATAGCCCTACTGAAATCCCTAGAGCTACAGATTTGGAGATGCTTTATTTAAAAGGTGCCTCTAGAGAAAGCCTGTACTGATGATGATAGTCTGTGTAAGCAAATTTTTGTTATAAGGCTAAAACGATCACCAATCTTTCCCTCTGTTTCTTCATGGCTGCTTATTGTATTTCTAAATTGGGAGAATAATAGAACTGATGATTATATGGGCTATGCTGTGATTTTTTTCCCTTAGATGGGTCTCTCACTCTGCTTTAGGTTTACAGAAAATTGAGATCCTTTTCCACCAAATTTAAAATTCAGATCTGAAGTGTCTCTCATTCTGTCCACTCTTATTTTTCATCCTATGTTAAATGTTAGCATGCTACTGTCTTTTTGGTGATCCTTATTTTTCCTTTGAAAGGCTTTTGTACCCTTGAATACTTGAAAGTATTAATGAACACTCCTTGTTCATTCTTAAGATGGCATTTTTAAGAAGACTGCAAGACAGGAAAGAAGGGAAGGGAAGGGAAGGGAAGGGAAGGGAAGGGCCTCAGGACATCAGGAGGCCACCAGTAACTTTTCTAATGCTGTAGCCTGATAAAAGTAATCATAAAATAGGAATTTCTAAGGCTTTGGAGAGTATCAAGAAATCAATATTTGAAAAGTATTTAGATGTGCAGATGACTGTTACCCTAAAAGAAATGGAAATGACATAGCCTTAGATGAATAATTTGTTGGCATAAATGAGTTCCTTACTTAAGCTTTTATCAGAAACTCTTAATATCTGTGGTGACCCTTATGTGACTGCAAACTGTTGAGTCTGTCTGTAAAGAACCTGGTTAATCACAGTATTATCAGCACTGTCAAAGAAGCTCTTAGAAATGAGTCTGACATTCCTTTTAAAAATGCATTAGAGAGATTGAGTGCTACCTTTGAATGATGTTACTTTTGTTTAGCAATTCCAAGCATTCCACCTGGTTGCATAAGTCCTTTTAACAGCTGCAACAGAGGGCTTATCTGATCCACTCTCAACAGAGCGTTTGAACTGTTTCACATCTATACAGCACATAGGTAGCGTGCTACCTAACTGTGTTTACATCACCAGGGTCTGAGAAAATCAAGGCAGTTTCTCTTGTTTTCAGAGCCAAGAAAAGCTTTCCTGTGCAATGGCATCGCCAACCCACAGCGGGTAATGTACAGAGGAATGGCAGGAGAACCACTCAGTGCACACACACAAGTGTGGTAAACCAGATGATCTTTATGGCACTATTGACCAAGCTCAAATGCAATACCTATTTGTACTGATTTAATACCTGAGATGACCTTAATGTAAAGCCTGGCTATTAAAGGGGCTTTCTAGTGCTGGATGAAGGCCCAAAGTCTTACACCAGCCACTCAGCGTGTGGCTGGCACCCAGTATTGCAGTAGCCTGCAGAAAAGTGGAAAAGGCTGCGGGCGAGACAAGGGAAGACAATGTTGTGCTGTCTTCCGTTTCTGGAAAGCAGAAAATGGCTAATTACCACAGTTTCTAATCAAGTATTCATCAAATTAATGAGCAAAAATGATGCTGTATGTCCACTGTATCCCTAGCTACTTCCATAAATCAATTGTTGTAGCTGGGCTTTCTAGAGGAGACGGAAGTCATTTGTTTGAAGTTAGGCTGAATAATATTATAACCTCATGATGTTAGCAGAACCTTTTAATACATATGAAGAAATATCATGCTTACACTTTGAATATTTTTTCTACTAACTTTCATGAGTTAGAAAAAGTCCCTTTGAAGTCTCTTTACAGGCTAATATTTCAGCCTAATTGAAATACTGGGATAAAAGTGAGACCAAAACTTTAGCGTTGAGGCATTCCAGTAGAGTATCTTACTTTTCATAGCACCTTTAAACTGATTCTAGACCTGACCCAGTTTGGCCCTCCATAGCTTATAAAATCCTCAGAGGTAAGTGAGAGAAAGATCTAATCTCTGTGTAGGCTGTGAATGAATCATTTCCAATAAATTTTCTTTATAATTGTAATGTCAACTCACACTGGCAGACATAAGTAATACTATTACTACCTATATTTCTTATTTAATTGGAAAACGTAAGTATTCTTACATAAGGACCAAAGGTCCTGAAAGCCTTTGCAAGAGAAATATATCAGTCTAAGGTATTAACCGGTTTTGGTTAAGACTTGGATCGATAAGTTGTGCATCCCATTAGGGAGTACGTAGCAGGTCTCCTTGCACCTGTACCTAGTTTCTTACAGTGTTACCTAGCAAATCTGCATTTTTTAGCTCAGGCTGAAGTATATTCATCTTTTGTAGATATAGAGGTCACTGGTTTAATCTTTCCAATCTTGGCTAGCATGAATATCCTTATGGCAATATCAGAAGAGATAGATAATACATAAAACTTTACCATTATAAAATGCACAGCTTATACTTATTTCAGATAATCCAACATAAAAATGTAAACAGGATCCATGCACAAATCCATCAGAAAACCCTTAGGTGAATTCTTTCTAGTTCTGCTCACTAAAAAGCAAAAATGAGTTTTCAGACTCCAGGGTCTCTCACTGAATATACCTTACCACTGATATGCCTGTCAGCTAATAAAAAGGAGCTGTTAGTTTAAGCATACTTTTTCCAGACCCTGATGGCTGCCTGATAGCCAGGATCTAAATCAAACAGAGCTTTGTGCCTTGGGCTGTGCCTGTGTAAACCTTACTGTTTAATTAAGCAACTGTACCAGAGATCACCCACATCACATAAATGCTGTATTACTTCTTTTAAATGCTGTCATGGTAGCCAAAGAACACTTGGGGGTTTGTGAATAAAAGAAACATTTGAATTAGAAATTCAACAAATGTTCAAGAGGAATCATAGAGTTATTGCATGTTTAATTATTGTTTGCATTTAACTCTTCTTATCTAAGGAGCCATTTGGCCGTTAAAATTTGCCAGGACTAAAATACTATGTTAATCCAGAACAGAGAACAATAATACAAGCTGGCATTATAGTACTTTTTTCACTAGTGTGTCTTCGAGACGCTTTTAGATGGGACAACCCTGGGATGAATATCAGCTTCAATTTCCATTTAGTATTCCCAATGAATAATGTTTACAATTAAGATGATACACGTATAAAGCTTCTGCTACCAAGCCTTGTGTTTTATTTTGAGAAACCAGAGGCAGAGTTTTCTCTGAGATGATGCTTTTTTTTCTGTAATCTAGTTAATTCAGAAAGTCCCAAATTCACTGGCCATGAAGCAGCACTACAAACTTTATCTGTTGTCATGATTTGGGCTGGATTGGCCCAATCAGGTGGAACAATAGATGCTCTCTCTCCTGCTCCACTTTAAATGGAGGCAGGAGAGAAAAAGAGAGACTTAAGAGTTTAGAAGGAACTCAAGTACTGTAATGAAATATTAATAATAAAATAATAACATCAAATAATGAAATATATACCAAACTGTACCAAGCTCCCAGGATGACAATCATGCCACCAGCAGCCACTGGGGAAGTCCCAGGCTGGACTCAGTGATGGATGGGAACTGGATTCTGGATCTGGATTCAGGATTGGGATCGAAGGCAGATGAACAGAATCATCCTCGGATGTCGGCCATTGAAGAAAGAGAGACTGACCCTTTGGTCAGCTTTTATACTGGGCATGAGTCAGATGGGATGGAATACAGAATCACAGAAAGTTAAGGGTTGGAAGGGACCTCTAGAGATCATCTGGTCCAACCCCCCTGCCAGAGCAGGTCCACCTACAGCAGGTTGCACAGGATGGCGTCCAGTCGGGTTTTGAATGTCTCCAGAGTCAGAGACTCCACCACCTCTCTGGGCAGCCCATTCCAGTGCTCTGCCACCCTCAAAGTAAAGTTCCTCCTCATGTTGAGATGGAACTTCCTATATTCGAGTTTATACCCATTACCCCTTGTCCTATCACTGGGTACCACTGAAAAAAGACTGTCCCCCTCCTCCTGGCACTCTCCCTTGAAGTGTTTGTAAAACATTGATGAGATCCCCTCCTCAGTCTTCTCTTCTTTAGACTAAAAAGACCCAAGTCCCTCAGCCTTTCCTCATAAGAAAGATACTCCAGCCCCATAATCATCTTTGTGGCCCTTTGCTGCACCCTCTCCAGCAGTTCCCTGTCTTTCTTAAACTGGGGAGCCCAGAACTGGACACAGTACTCCAGTTGTGGTCTCACCAGGGCAGAGTAAAGGGGGAGGATGACCTCCCTCAACCTGCTGGCCAAACTCCTCTTGATGCACTCCAGAATGCCATTGGCCTTCTTGGCCACAAAGGCACATTGCTGGCTCATGGTCATCCTGTTGTCCACCAGGACTCCCAGGTCCCTCTCTGCAGAGCTGCTTTCCAGCAGGTCAGCCCCCAACCAGTTCTGGTGCACTGTTGGTCAGTTTTGAGTCACTTGTCCTGTCCTCTCCTCCCCACAAGTGTGACCCCTCTACGCTTTTCCACTTCCAACCCTCCAACGGGGCAAATAACAAAGTTGTTTGGCCTTGGTTGTTATAGCAATAAGTATTAGCAAGAGCCTCTCTGCATTCCACTCCTTGGCATCAACTTCAAACATGGGTCTTACCACTCTGAGACTGAACAGTTTTCTGCACAGCATGCTGTTAATTTCAGCAGTTAGAACAGGCCTAGCGAAAAAGTAAAGTTACTAAACAAAACTGGTCCTGTTTTACCTCAAACCAGGACATTCCACCCCTTATTCCGTACCGTTTCCATCTCAGATCACTATTACTTTTTATCTATCAAATCTATACACACAGAGACATATATACATGGATACATGCAGGTCACTCATCTATGATTTATCTTTGTACACAAAAGTTTTGTTAAGTCAGTTCATGATTCTAGGATTTCATCTCAGGGCAGGAAATATGCTATGCAATTCATTGTGGTTCTTGCCCATGGGTAGCCTGTCCATCTTGAAGAGTTTTGCTGGACGCCACTTGATGAAGCTAGCTCAGGTTTCATCACCACTACGTTATCCTGAAAAATGCTTATTGAACACTGTTAGTATTATGTAGCAATTAACATCATACCGCTCAAAACTGAGTATTCTCACCAAGCGTTAAATTCCCTTGAGGCACACATTGAACTTTTCCGTTCTTCAGCATCAACCACCAAGTACATTCAGGCCCTTGAGCAAAAACACACAATGGGTTTGCCTTTGCCTGAAGCAGGAAAAACCCAAACAGTTTTCCCGAACAGATCCCTTTCAGGCACCACAGAGACTTTATCTCCTTCCACAGTATGTAAAAGGTCTGATTGAGCAGGACCAGCTCGATTGATGGTATTAACTAACCAGGTAGCTTGCACTAAATGCTTGTCCCGATTTTTAAAAGTTCTGCCCCCACATTTGCTTTCAGGGTGATTTTTAACAGTCCATTGTATCACTCAATTTTCCCAGAAGCTGGTGCATGATAGGGGATATGATATATCCACTCAATGCCACATTTTTGGCCCAATTACTTATAAGATTGTTTTTAAAATGAGTCCCACTGACCGACTCAATTCTTTCTGGGGTACCATGTCACCACAAAACTTGCTTTTCAAGGCCCAGGATAGTATTCCAGGCAGTGGCATGGGGTACAGCATATGTTTCCAACCATCCAGTGCTTGCTTCCACTATTGTAAGCACATAGCGCTTACCCTGGTGGGTTTGAGAACTGTGACGTAGTCAATTTTCCAAGCCTCCCTATACTCATATTTCATCCATCATCCCCCATACCACGAAGGTTTTAACTGTTTAGCTTGCTTGATTTCGGCACATGTTTCACAGTCGTGGATAACCCGCGCAATAGCATCCATGGTTAAATCCACCCCTCAGGCACGGACCCCTTTATACGTTGCATCCCTTCCTTGATGACCTGAAGTGTCATGTGCCCACCAAGCTAATAGTTCACCTTTATGTTCCTGGTCCAAGTCTGTCTGGAAAATTTTAGCAGCCTGGTCCATTTGATATTTTTTTTGATGTTCCTTGGTGGCCTGACTCATGGGTACATGGGGATCTACATGACATACCTTTATGACTAGTTTCCCTAGCCAGTCGGTAATATCTTGCCACAATTCAGCAGCCCAGATGGATTTACCTCTGCACTGCCAGTTGCTCTGCTTCCACTGCTTTAGCCATCCCTGCAGAGAATTTGCCACCATCCATGAGTCAGTGTAGAGATAGATTATTGGCCACTTTTCTCGTTCAGCCATGTCTAAAGCCAGATGGATGGCTTTTACCTCTGCAAATTGTTTCAATTCACCTTGTCTTTCAGCAGCTTCTGTGACTCGTCATGTAGGACTCCACACAGCAGCTTTCCACCTTCAATGCTTTCCTACAGTAAGACAAGATCCATCGGTAAACAAAGCACACTGTTTCTCATCATCTGAGAGTTCATGATATGGTGGGGCGTCCTCAGTACATGTTACCATCTCCTCCGGTGGCATTCCAAAGTCTTCTCCTTCAGGCCAGTTTGTGATCACACCTATGATTTATGGATGATTTACTTTTTCTATTCGAGCTCGCTGAGTGATTAAGGCAACCCACTTACTCCAGGTAGCATTGGTGGTATGATGAGTAGAAGGAGCTTTACCCTTGAACATCCAACCCAGTAATGGTAACTGGGGCACCAGGAGCAGCTGTGCTTCAGTACAAATTACATCTGAAGCAGCTGTAATTCCTTTACATGCTGCCAAGATTTATTTCTCAGTTGGAGTATAGTTGTCCTCAGAGCCTTTGTATCCTCCACTCCATAATCCTAGGGGTCGACCTTAAGTCTCCCCTGGNCCCCTTATTCCGTACCGTTTCCATCTCAGATCACTATTACTTTTTATCTATCAAATCTATACACACAGAGACATATATACATGGATACATGCAGGTCACTCATCTATGATTTATCTTTGTACACAAAAGTTTTGTTAAGTCAGTTCATGATTCTAGGATTTCATCTCAGGGCAGGAAATATGCTATGCAATTCATTGTGGTTCTTGCCCATGGGTAGCCTGTCCATCTTGAAGAGTTTTGCTGGACGCCACTTGATGAAGCTAGCTCAGGTTTCATCACCACTACGTTATCCTGAAAAATGCTTATTGAACACTGTTAGTATTATGTAGCAATTAACATCATACCGCTCAAAACTGAGTATTCTCACCAAGCGTTAAATTCCCTTGAGGCACACATTGAACTTTTCCGTTCTTCAGCATCAACCACCAAGTACATTCAGGCCCTTGAGCAAAAACACACAATGGGTTTGCCTTTGCCTGAAGCAGGAAAAACCCAAACAGTTTTCCCGAACAGATCCCTTTCAGGCACCACAGAGACTTTATCTCCTTCCACAGTATGTAAAAGGTCTGATTGAGCAGGACCAGCTCGATTGATGGTATTAACTAACCAGGTAGCTTGCACTAAATGCTTGTCCCGATTTTTAAAAGTTCTGCCCCCACATTTGCTTTCAGGGTGATTTTTAACAGTCCATTGTATCACTCAATTTTCCCAGAAGCTGGTGCATGATAGGGGATATGATATATCCACTCAATGCCACATTTTTGGCCCAATTACTTATAAGATTGTTTTTAAAATGAGTCCCACTGACCGACTCAATTCTTTCTGGGGTACCATGTCACCACAAAACTTGCTTTTCAAGGCCCAGGATAGTATTCCAGGCAGTGGCATGGGGTACAGCATATGTTTCCAACCATCCAGTGCTTGCTTCCACTATTGTAAGCACATAGCGCTTACCCTGGTGGGTTTGAGAACTGTGACGTAGTCAATTTTCCAAGCCTCCCTATACTCATATTTCATCCATCATCCCCCATACCACGAAGGTTTTAACTGTTTAGCTTGCTTGATTTCGGCACATGTTTCACAGTCGTGGATAACCCGCGCAATAGCATCCATGGTTAAATCCACCCCTCAGGCACGGACCCCTTTATACGTTGCATCCCTTCCTTGATGACCTGAAGTGTCATGTGCCCACCAAGCTAATAGTTCACCTTTATGTTCCTGGTCCAAGTCTGTCTGGAAAATTTTAGCAGCCTGGTCCATTTGATATTTTTTTTGATGTTCCTTGGTGGCCTGACTCATGGGTACATGGGGATCTACATGACATACCTTTATGACTAGTTTCCCTAGCCAGTCGGTAATATCTTGCCACAATTCAGCAGCCCAGATGGATTTACCTCTGCACTGCCAGTTGCTCTGCTTCCACTGCTTTAGCCATCCCTGCAGAGAATTTGCCACCATCCATGAGTCAGTGTAGAGATAGATTATTGGCCACTTTTCTCGTTCAGCCATGTCTAAAGCCAGATGGATGGCTTTTACCTCTGCAAATTGTTTCAATTCACCTTGTCTTTCAGCAGCTTCTGTGACTCGTCATGTAGGACTCCACACAGCAGCTTTCCACCTTCAATGCTTTCCTACAGTAAGACAAGATCCATCGGTAAACAAAGCACACTGTTTCTCATCATCTGAGAGTTCATGATATGGTGGGGCGTCCTCAGTACATGTTACCATCTCCTCCGGTGGCATTCCAAAGTCTTCTCCTTCAGGCCAGTTTGTGATCACACCTATGATTTATGGATGATTTACTTTTTCTATTCGAGCTCGCTGAGTGATTAAGGCAACCCACTTACTCCAGGTAGCATTGGTGGTATGATGAGTAGAAGGAGCTTTACCCTTGAACATCCAACCCAGTAATGGTAACTGGGGCACCAGGAGCAGCTGTGCTTCAGTACAAATTACATCTGAAGCAGCTGTAATTCCTTTACATGCTGCCAAGATTTATTTCTCAGTTGGAGTATAGTTGTCCTCAGAGCCTTTGTATCCTCCACTCCATAATCCTAGGGGTCGACCTTAAGTCTCCCCTGGTGCTTTCCGCCAGAGGACCATTGTCCCCAGCTATGGTGTAAAGCACATTTTTAACACCCTGTCCTGTTTGGACTGGCCCAAGGGCTACTGCATGCACAAACTCTTGTTTAATTTGCTCAAAGGATTGTTGTTGCTCAGGGCCCTACATTAGCTCATTTTTCTTTCGAGTCACTTCATGGAGAGGTTTCACAATCTGACTATAACTTGAAATATGCATTCTCCAGAAACACACAACACCTAAAACGGCTTGTGTTTCGTTTTTGTTAGTAGGTGGGGACATAGATGTTATTTTGTTAATCATGACCATTAGGATCTGGCAATGCCTATCTGTTTATCAAAGTCATATTCATGGCAAATGATTACAATGGTGAATAGGAACACTCTTTCTAACGCTGTTGCTTTGGTAGTAGGCAGTACAATGTTAGCTTGAACATTTCTACAGTTAGTTACTGTCTTTTATTCTTCCTCATAGACTCACAGATGAATAGTCAGAGAAAATATGTGCATCAGCAGTTCACAACATCAAAAATGGTTTCTTTTGCTGCTAGCAGACAAATTGACTTAGAAGACTGCTCCGAGTGGTCATTAGCTGGCTTTTCCTCATTCAGTTATGTTGTAGATTAGATATCTCAGATCTATACTGTCCTAAAAACAGTTCTGGAAAGACACCAGTCACTGAGTCAACCTTTGAGTATATCGATGCATGTTCTAGAATGTTTTTCACCTACCAGACTGTGAAGGCCTTGTACCCATGGTTGTTGGAGAGTGTCAGCGCTTCTCCTGAAAGAGAATGGATTAAGCTGTTCAGCTTTGCACAGAAACTCTTGAAACTTCATGGTGAAAGTCTTGACTATTCTCTGAATTGCTCTTCTTCCACTTTTTTTATAGAGGTTTTTTGAGAGGACTTGCCAGGGTAATTTTGCCTTTTGATTTTCATTGGCTTCTCTGATTGGAATCTGAATGTGGAAAAGAAGTTGCATGACCTGTTCACCTGTTCCTGGCAGCAGAAGGAACAAGTTACAAACTCTGATTCTTCTAGATCTGTGAGAAGCTGTGAACTGTTATTATGAAAGAGACATTGCAGGTCCTAACAGAGCAGGTGCTATGGTCCTTACATTGTTCTGGTTTTGTCCTCTGGCAGGACCTAATGAGTAGCTGTGCATAATTGCTTTCCTGCCATGAGGTCTATTTAATATGGATTATGAGTAGATGTGATGTAATCCCAGCTGTGTGGTGTTCTGTAGGAGGGATGTATGAATCAATCCAGACTGAAAGGTGATAAGTGGAGAAAAGCTGGCAGAGATCGCAAGGGTTATTAGCAAACAAGGATGACATGATTTGTATCACAGGTGAATATACTGGCCTCCTCCTGCTCCGGCTACCTATAACCAAATGCAATTTCTATTGTTTTTAGGTGGCCACTTAAGTGCAATCTCTTGCTGTCATTGCAGATTTCAGTCTCTCAGCCTCTGGCACACTACACAGTAGGCACAGATACCAAATAACTCGAGAAACAAGACTTTTCCATGTTCTGTCTGTCAAGTAACATGCCAGAACAACAGCTGTTATCATTTCTAAGATGAATAATTTGGTGCAGCCCATTTCTTACTGTTGCAGCTGGTATTGCTGAAGCAGTGCAACTCCATTGACATGAGTAGGTGCATTTGGCCAACTACTTTTCATGATGAACTTCTGAGCTCTAGACTGGGTCTCCTACACGATCCATTAAGGCCTGTATTAGTTATCTCACAAACTCTCTGGAAAGCTCATCTTTAGAATAAGGTATTTATAGAGGAAGCTAGGTCTAGTGCCTAGGATTTTATTTAATTTCTTATTTGTCAGAGCATTTATAGTTGGGCATAGGGGACTAGATTGATGGTGAAATTAAACGACATGAAAATATGCAGACTATGGGGAAGAAATTTATTTGTGCCGTGAATCTAAATAATGCAATAATTAGTAATTCTTCACAATAAAGCAATGAATCCTACATATGTTTGTGATATAAACATGTCCTATCAACTGACTGAAAGATATATTTATAACCCATGAATCAGAGCTGGCCTGGCCATCAACTACTGGAAAACAAGGAAGCAGAACAAAACTAACCTTTCTACAAGATGCCTTCAGTGAAATTATATTGAAATGTGTCAGGACTTCTCTGATAAACAATGTAAGCCTGCCTCAGTACAAAGGCTCCGATTGCCACATTTGGTCACCATAAAGAAAGAGAAAACTTCCGCTACGTCATCCAGTACATTATTCAGGCAGTGCAAGTAGATCAGAAACATTTCCTCTGCTGAGGAATCATATTTTTTTATAAGAATAAAATTGATATGTTGAACATGTACCTGCCATAACTAAGGTGAGCATTGTATTCTATTCAAATAGCAAACCGTTCAGACTCCATACAATGGAAATTAATTACATAGATTCTTCCAGATTGAGGGTTCTTTTTTTTTCCTGAGTTACAGACAAGGCTTACTGAGATAAAGTTTGTTTAGTGTTCATTGCTGTTTGCTGTAACAATACAATGTACTGAATATATATATTATCTGTATGTATTTTCATCTCATAATGTATACAACAGTATACGTTGCTCTTATTGCAGAATGTTGATGTCACTTGTGGTGAAGTCCTGCAAAACAGTGCAAGAAAGGCACAAGCTGGCAATGGTTACCAAGAAAACAGTGACAGTTTCAGTCCCTATGATCTAGCCCCTCTGCAAACCAGTGGGGAAATTTCTGATGCAACCCATAGAAATACATGCATGGAACTGCTACAGAAAAATAAAAATTGGTTGCTTGGGCCCTAATGCTGAAGTGTGTGTCACCAATACTTTCCAAAGCCAATTGGAACTGCTGGTTCAGAATATAATACTGTAACAGCTCTAGGGCCAACACTTTAAAAAAATTACCTAATTGCCAGAATTGATTCTAGGACGATTGTCCAAGTAAGCAGCATTTAGGGACTTTGAGGGCAGCAGGTCCTGTACACATTCTGTTGACTTCACTGTGTTCTTCAGCCAATTCAACATAATCGCTCCTCGTACAATCAGACTTCAGTTCTCCGTTCTTATTTTCTGGAGAGAGCCAGAAAGTTAATCTAGTAATAAAAGAAGTTCAGGTAAGCAGGCTTAATAGCTTCATTTTGCCTTCCATGCAAGCCTCCTGCAAAGGTACATGTTCAAATTATGTGTTTCTTCCTAACTGTTTTCTTAACTTTGATCCTATAAATGACATCAGCAGGCCTGATGCCTCAAACTTCATTGGCTCATAAACAGAGATGCTGAGTAATGCTGAGCAACTGGTATGTTGAAGACTTTCATTTTATTGTTTTATTTCTTGTGTCTATAAGAAATACATGAGAGTCTACTGACTTAAATAGACTCAATTCTCTTCCAGTATTTTCCCTCATCAACAGGATGTGTCTGATGTATTAGTGTATGCTGTGAGAATTGTACAGACTCAGAAACAGAGAATAAAGTAAGAAAAATCTCACATTAAAGCTTTTGCTGCTCCCTAATCACTACAGTTATGAAGTAAATTAAAACAATTCCAGATTAAGAAGATGATGTGTGCCTGTGTTTTTGGAAAGCTTGAACAAATGATGTTGAGCACTGTGAAATATGTTCTTTGTGTCAATGTGTTGTCAGATATTTAGTGGCAACTATTGAACTGAGACGACTCTGTTAACTATTTCATTGTTGATTACAGTGTATAAAAATGAAGATTAGTATATACATAAAGTATTATACATGCAGACATTTTGTTTTGGCCTCATTCTTAAGGAGTTCATTGAAAAGCTGTGTCATCTTCTCCTTCATCTTTCTGACTGGGACAGCCCACTATGCAGCAGCGAAAACCTAGTGTTGGCTTTTGTTCACCCTCCACCAGGGATGAGTTGATCCTAGAGTGCTTGATTCAGCTCTGCAGTCCCCTTCCCTTCCCTTCCCTTCCCTTCCCTTCCCCTCCCCTCTCTGACTCATCAAGGACTCATCAAGGACTCATCAAGGACTCATCAATGCTTACCACCTCTCAACAGCAAGGCCTAGGTTTCCATCACCCTAATTCCCCTGCCTAAAGGATGTTATGGACTCCTGCAGAAATTACATCACCTGTTTGAAACATATCTTAACCTTTGAGGATGTTCCCTCAACACCATTATGGAGTCAGTCACGCTCCTGTAAAGCTGGGTGCACCAGCAGAGCCTGCCAGAAGGATTTGGGGAAGGCTGGGGGCATAGATACACAAGGTAATGGTGCTGCAGAGATGCACAGCCTCAGCCGTAGGCTACAACATAGGATCATGCACCATACCAGTTGGTCTGAATAGAAGACACTAGAGATGACTTAGCGTCACTGGTAAGCCTGCATCTGCCTGTATGCAATTACCTGGTTTTTCTGTTTTGGCCTGCACAAGGCATAACATCTTTTTTTAAAAATTTTCTTTTTTAGGAAACCTTAAGGGCAACATTTTCTTTCAAGGCTTCTTTTTGACAAGACTTTTTTACTTTCAGGTTGTTTATAAAAACACCCTACAAGGAAAAAATGTGTGTAGATTTGAACAGGAATGAATGGCTTTTCCTTAGTTTGGTTTTGGGGATTTTTTCTGGTTTTATTGATGTTTTTAATGATCAGATACTACTGCTATTATATTTCTATACAGCAAAAAACTGAACAATCTGGTTCTGCAAAAAGTTAACATGCCATGGATAGGTTGTTTGCCTCTCTCAGTTGTACTTTTATGACCATCACAATGCATTTCTATGAAAAAGTATATTGCATATTCTCAAGCATATTAGGTGTCATTAAGGACAGCTTTGTGTATCCTTACAACGATCCTAAGTAGAGCTGCTACTGTGGGAACAGGACAATGCTGTCTAGCATGAATAAGGATATATAAACACTGCCCTACAGCTTTTTTTCTTTCATTCACTGGACAGTAACAAAGCCATGTATTTCTACATTAGACTACATGTGATTCATCAGTTATACCATATCTGGGTTTTTTTCATTCATTTTATTCTTAGCTTTTTGTTCCCATGGAACACACTTTCTGAAATATCAGGGCACTGCTTGCATTGGAAAATTTATTGATGATCTTAAGGGGAAAAGTGTGAGGCTTCCTGTAAAATATTCTCGACCTTGGAATTATCTGTTCTTCTTAGCAAGAGAAAATAGAGCCTTGTAGAAGAGGAAAGACCTGAGATATGGGAAAATGGATTAATCTTGCATTTTTTCCCAGAGGTCACTCTGTTCGTTTGGACAGTTGCAGTTTCATAGAAAGTAAGGTCCAACTGTCTGTATATCCCTGTCCATCAAGTTTTATCTAGATACACCAAGCACAAAGACTTGAGTCAGACTGCATTTCATTTCTAAAAATAGCTAACCTGGCTACATGGAGAGAATGAGATGAATTGATGGTTCCTCAGTGCCCAAAGTAACAAAGAAGCTGCTTAAATAAGTTACTTTTCTTAAAGGAGTTTATGTATGTCTCCGTTTTTAATTTACAAAATTAGAATAGAGACATAGTGATACTTTAGAAGGGTGACTGAGGTTCAACGATAATTATTGAGGAGACTTTAACTGAGAGGGCTGTTTGATAGTGTAGGCTCTATTAGCCGGAAGAGGAGTGCATCACAAACTGTTTTTACTGCCACTCAGTTTCTATTTGCTTAGGAGATTATCTAAGGACAGATGAGTGTTGAGATATATTTATTTTAAGCCTGCACTAAATTAAACCTTGAAAACCTTTTGGAGAATCTTTACATGTTTGTTTAGGGTGACTGCTAGATGCCTTACATTTTTTAAACTAATAAGGTATTTAAAATATATTTATAATAAATATACTTAAATACTATCTAATATAAATAATTGATTGCTTAAAATAAATATTCATGAGCTCAGGATTAAGTCAGTCGTGATCTTATTCCTGGTCTTAACATCCATATCATTGACCTTCCTACAATACCCTGCAGATTTTCCATCCTAGCATTTTAAGCTGTAAATTTTCATCCAAATAAGCAGCTGTCTCCTTTCCTGACATACCCACAGCTCTTCCTCTCTGGTGTTGTCTGCAGCCAGTTGGCATCCACGGGATGTCAGAGCACATCACGGCTGAGGAGGGGTAACCTTTCAAAGCTGTTTACCTCCATATGTGACCAGTTTTTGCAGCACTGCAGTGTTGTGGCACAACCTCGAAGTATAGCCTTTAGATGTGTTTCTAGGAACACTGACTTATAAATAATACAGTTGACAGTCTGCTGATCAAAAGCCTGTATTTACCACAGAGAAGTTGACATGGTGTCATGTAGGATTTGACAATTAACCTTGAAAACTCCTGAAGTACGTTCAGCATCTTTTGAAATTTTTCTGAGTAAACCCCAAATTTTTTTAAAATGAAACTTATGGCACAGTGTTCCTTTGAATTGCAAAAGATAATCACAAACAGTAAGCATGCAATACTAATTTCATCTCTATCAAAATCATGGGTAGGGTTTTTAAAATTTTTCTGGGTTTGCCATTTGATGCTTCAGCTGGCTGTACATTAGTGAAGCAGTTTGATACATTGCTGCTTCTTCTGTTCCTCTGTCTCCAGTTAATTCAGGAGAAAAGTTGGCCATGTCTACTTGTTTTTCTTCTGTACCCTGTGTTTTTGCCAGTAATGGTTAGATGGAGGATTGTACTGTGTTTTGGGCAAAATGTCCCTGAGAGGATATGCCAGAATGTTACCTATGCTGTACTTTGAATGAGTTCTTTCCGCTGGCCTGAATTTCATGGTAGGTAGTTCTGCCTGTCTATGCCTATGGTTAGTTAGCGTGCAGCACCTGTGCACTTGATGGCAAATAGAAAAAATTCTTGTCTGACTGTGCTCAGGTCTTCAGTAGTTGGAAAGGGTCCTTACATCCATTCACACTCACTTCACAGGGTTTAGTGAAAGCCACGGACTGCTGCAAGGAATTAGGAATTTGTCAAAGGACTCTTGCTCTAGAAATACATGTGCCTCTGAACAGCAATGTGTTCTCCCTCCTGGAAGGTTGTTCTAATGGTGCTTTTACCTTATCTTGGATTTTTCATTTATTTTTATTGTTGTTTAAGTAGAAGCTTCAGCAAAGAGGAAAAGCAAGTCCATGACTGACAAAAGGCAGAAAAGGATATACAAGTATCTTATCTAGATAGAGGCTTTTTGTCTGCCCCTGGAAACAGCAGAGCAAGGCTGAACATTTTAAAGTTAGCAGAAGAAAACTACTGTTGAAAACATAGTTCATGTCTTGGGAAGTGTAATTTTCCCAGACAGGCAGTGAATATGTCCTCAGCAAAGGAGCAGGTCAATGTGCCCTCGGGTTACATTTCCAAAACTTTTAGTTTTCACAGTTCAAAAACTGTAGTCAGTCTTCCTTGGCAGGAAATGCTTGAGACATTGAACCTGTTTTTGTCTCTGCACAAGCCACAGCAGCCCCTGCCTCTCAAGAAGTGCCAATTGCTAAGTGTGAAGGGCTATAAAGAAGGGATAGAAATTAATGTTACATTAGGACACTGTTGCCACATGCTAGCCTTGGAACAATAGTTATATTTTAAGGCACAGCTATGAGATATATGGTCAAAACAATGAAAAAATTAGAAGCACCTAAATCCTAGGTTAAAAAGGCATTTAGGCTATGCCAGTTAGAATTTTCTAGACAATACCAACCCTGACATTAGCAGCAACCATCAGCTCACCCTTAATCAGACCAAGCAATGTAAGATAGCCTTTTCCACTTGCTTCATATAGTGGACTGCACAAGTGCTTCATGTTTGCAATGCAGAGCTCTTCCACTAAGAAAGTATACAGGCTTGGATATTAAGAAAGAACTGTGAGGTTGGTGGTTCTGGACATCCTAAGCCTGAAATTTGCATAAATGTGTAATCCCTACCCACACTGCGAGAGGAGGAAGAGTGGTTTGGTGATGGTCAATTTTATACTATGAAGTTCAAGAGAGCTTTCCAACTTGAATTGGAACTGGCACTGGGGATTCAACGTAAGGGTTTTTTCTGAGCTGTAGTAGGGTTTTTATAGCAAATTTAAAGTCAATGTTATTTTTAAATGTGGAGATCTTGGCCCGTATGATTTCACCTGAAGTGCTTTAATGTCTGATTCCCACTCATCTCAGGGAAGCTAAGTACCTAAATACTGCCAAGGATCCAAGTTTAACTTACTTCTGAAACTGGAACCAGGACTTTTCACAAATTTCAACTAAAATCTTTCTTATGATGCATTTCACATGACAAATCCTACTGTGTTATGTGTTGCCTTTGCACCTTGTTGTACCATGAGTCACCATTCAGTGAACAAAAGTAAAAGGTTTTACCCCTAAGGTGAAATGTTGGCAAGTGCCATCAGGACAAGAAAGAGACCTGTATTAAGAAACAGTTCTTTATGTTACTTTGCTGTACCCTTTTCCTTCCAGGTGGCTATATTCAATCTGTACTGAAAGCAGTTCTGGAGAGCCCTATTTTTCCTCACAGAAAAAAATCAGGTCTTTTTCTAGTTGTTTACACCTTTGCTCCACTTTCTTTCTTCCCTGCCTCACCCTCTTCTATCTCAAATGTTTAGTTTAGGTGGTTTTCTGGGGCTTTGATGTTTTGTAACTGAGGGAAAAGCCTTGCATTGCTTGGCAGGCTGACCTATTTCACAAACACAGGCAATTACTTCCACCGCAGAGCAACCCTTAATTCACAGCCAGGGACTCCAGGAGAGCTTTCCAGTGTGCAGTGATTCCCTGATGCTCTGGAGTAGCTGTTCCCTCCCATGAAAAGAGCACGGCCCCGGGAAAGGTGATGTGGCCACACTCCTCCAAAGCTCATCAGCTGAATTGATAGTCCTTTAAAACTGTCATCAGCAAAGGCAAATGACAGCCGTCCTCAGGCTGCTTTAATTTATACCAGGTTAACGTATTGGCAAACTCCCTCGTGCCACCCTCCAGCTGCTTTGAGGGCCGAGGACCTGCATTTCCTGTGACAAATATGGGCGATTATTTAAGCATTTGTCTTCAAAGGTGCCAAGGGTGCTTTGATTAATTTCATCCCAGGAAACCAAAAATGAGGAAACTAATTCTATTAACAATTTATTTAATTAATTGGCATTTTAGCCAAGGTATGTGGTATTTGCCTTTTGTGATAGAAAGACATCCTATGCTGTGCTGTGGATGCCTGCTGCACGCAGACCACTTGGATTGGCATCCCATTTTCCTCAGTTTTGTTATCATGCATGATTTAGAAAGTCATTTATTATACAAATTGGCTACTTCCATTCTTTTTTCTGGATGGTGTTTGCATTTTTAACATGCAGTGTCGGGCGTTCGCTTATTAGTCAGTTTTCTTTAGCCGTCACTCAAAGTGACTGCAAGATTTGATTCCCTGCTGGTTAAAAAAAAATTAACAGAGAACCTGCCAGTCAAGTTTACCAAACAGTCCAACAATAGAGAAACTGCAAGCCCAGAATATTCTCCAGTTTCTGTAATTATACACTGCGCAGAGTAATAATTGTATGATAGCCCGGCATTCATTATGTGAGCTTAAGTGCTCACATTGTAGACTTCTATTTTGAGGACATCATTACCATGCAGTAGTAATTCTGTTCAGGCTGGTGATACCTAGCATACATTAAGTTTTATAGAGTTAGGGAAATTTGTTAATATTCTACTTACAAATACGCCAATAAAATTGCTGCTTGATTTCTGTTCTAAAAATGCACAAGATTTTTTTAAAGACAAGTAGCAAAACTTTGCCTCCATTCATCTGGAATATTTCAGAAAATACAGATTTAAGCCAATGTCCTTATTCAGACAGTGCTGCTATTAAGTTGCTATTTAAACAGCAGAGTATATACCGTATACAGCAAGTACAGTTGTGTACTTGTATCTGTATGATCTGGTACACAAGTACCAGATGTGACTCTGCTGGAATGTGCCATTGGATGAAAAATAATAAATTCAAGTCACAATGTTTGATTGAATAATTGTACTAAAGATATCAGAGAAGACATTTTCAAAAAGCCTATAAGGATTTAGCGAACCAAATTCCGCTAATAATCCGTAGAATTTATGCTCATAAATGCCTGTTCCTCAGGTCTCTTTCAGATGAGAAAAACTATTGAAATTTTGCACTTCTGTAAAACTAATCCAAGAAGTAGTTCGTCTAACAGTTATTGTCAGTGAATTAGCATGAAATCCATTAGAACTTTGCACGCACATGAAGTCACCGCTGTGATAATCTTGTGAATGGCATCTAAGTTTGACAAAGCTCCAAGAAAATTTCTCTCATACTCACCCAAAGGCGTGCCAGTGTTTGTGGCAGGCATTCTCAGCGTGCTGAGAATAGCGGTTAAATACTGACTTGGGTGAGCACAGATGCAGAACTTCACCTGCAGTTGTAAGACGATAAACTAATCACTTCTTGATCTAGGATGTAGAAAGCTGATACGTTGGTAAGTTAGTTTTATTTATACAGCTCTGGAGAAAAGCTAAGTTTGCTCATTCTGAATTGTAACTGTTCTAGCCATGTAGTTGTAAGAATGAAATACCTGCCACTGCCCAGTACAACGGAAGGCTAGATTGAAAACATTTTATCCTTGTTCCTTTGACCTATCTTGAAAGCCCAGTTGCTTATGGTAGATTTAGTGTGACTCAACTGGCTTCCCAAATATGTAAACTGTTTATCTTTCTGGTAACCTGATCTCTCAGGAAACAAGTTTCCAAAGATCCAACTCTATGCTGATAAGCTACCTTTTGCAGTGCGGGCACAGATTGTTAATGCTGGCGCATGGACAACAGTGCTCGAGTCCACTGATAATCACAGTACCAATGCAGACAGCTAATTTGTTGTTTGAAAGTTTGGCCAAGGACTCTGCTGCAAAGTGGTACTGAGGTGCCACTGAAGGCATGTTCTTTGTGGCTAGGATAATAGATTCTGCTGTAAAACTCCTGGGTTCCTCCTCTTGAAAAGGCTTTGTACATTGATATTTCAGGCAAATCATTCAGTTCCTCTTTCCCTGGTTCATCCATCAGGAAAACGGATCTCATACTGACATTCTTCATGAGCTATTTTAAGAATAGTGCAATGGCTATAGAGAATACTAAAATATTTTGAGAAGAGGTGCTAGATCTGCAAAGCATTCTTAAAATATCCCATTCACAGGAATACGCACATTCTGGGAGCTCATACATTGCTCAGCTTGAAGAGCTTAGAGGAATACAATGGAGCCATAAGGGGAAATTTGGTCACCTTTTCAGCACAGATAAAGGAGAGAGAATATTATACTAGGGACAGAAATAATGTGTTTTACTAACTGAATATTGGCACACACATCGTTTGCACAAATATCCCTCACATTTTATATAAGCCTTTGAGATACACAGTTTATGAAATCTTGCAGTTCCACTGAGAACAGGCTGTATTGAGACCATGCCTATAACTTTATCTATTGTAATGTTAAATTATGAATTTATGGATCTAGATACTCGGTGAATAGCAACAATTATTTTAATGCAGACAGAATTACAATGTGACAGCAAATAATTACAAATATGTTCCTCCTTTTGACAGAACTTTACCTTGATTACCTGACTATTGTATTCAGGTTTTTCTCACCTCATTATGAGAAAGGGAGGTAATAAAAATGAATAGAGGCACAGGGCAGAGGTTGTTCTGATGACATAATTCAGTAAGTAGGAGTGCTAGTCAGAACAGAAGAAAGTGAATTGAAATGCCCTAGATAATGAGGGCTGCTTTGGAAAAAGTATGAAGCAGTGAATACCCTTGCTCACTTGATAGTTACTCACGCAAGCGGGCCTTTGTCCTCAGTATGACATTTCATGTTAAAATATGAAGCAGTTAATAAAACTAAAGCTTTCTTTAAAAGTAACAACAATATTCGTTTCCTATGGAATTCATTGTTCTAGGAAGATCTTTTTTTAAAAAACAAAGGAAAAAAGAAACCCAACCCAACAACAAAAAAACCCCAGCATAAGAAAACACTGCAGTTGTTCAACAGGATTTTGAAAAAACTGTCTGTTTAAGGAAAGCAGAAGAGCTGACCTGGGGGAAAGGCCTGAAGAACAACAAATAAGCACAACCTGCCTGTGACTACATACAGGCTGGAAACCACAGCAGTGAGTTGCCGGGACAGCCCGGTGTCAAGAGCAGTGAGCACAAGATGGTAGCTGTCTAGGTTTTATGGTGGACCACAACACATTCCTGAACCAGACACGGGTGGTCTCAGTGTCCCAGTCATCAATGGGTTATATCTAAAGCAGAGGCCTGGGCACTTTGTCCCAGTGCTGGGACAGTCATGGGTACTGTGGAGACATTGGGTGAGATGGGCATGGGGATTTGGAGCACTTCTACAGAAATTGATATAGGAGCTGGGAAACCTTGTGGAAAAGCAAGAAATATGAGGAGCATTGGGAGAAGAGTAGTTTGAAAACCTGGCAGATGAGCTGACAAAGAGGAAAGGGAGGTGTTTCAGGGAACATGTGGGAGGCAGGTGGTGCTGAAGACTTTTAGGAGCAGAAACACTGGAAGGAAAAGATGCAGAACTGAAATGGATGAGATGTTTAAGCTATTGCTTATGGCGGTTATTTTGAGAGAGAAGAAGGAAGCGTTGAGTATCTGAGAAAACATAAATTGACTCTCACTCTTGTGCCTCAATACACCTTACTTTTCAAAAACAGAATAAGGAAAATATCTACATAATATTTTACTCAAATATTGTTGTAATCCTAAACAAACAATGTCTCTCTGTCTGCTGCCTCCCAAACCAGGTTAAGATTGAAAGAATATCATAATATTAATAATTTAGGTATACTAGTTTATTGCAAGAGTGTTGCATTTATTCCTAAGCTAGTATTAATGTCCATAATACATTGTTCCAAAACAATCAGTAATAGTAACAAAAAAAAGTTAAATTCATTAGGTATAACCAGGCCATAAAGTGCTTAGAGTTCAACTTAAATACTAATATCTCAAAATGGAGCTTATTTTGGTATCCTAACATTAAAAATTGAAGGGACAATCTACATGCATACTGAATGGATTTCTGATTAATGTGAAATACTTTTTTCCCACCAGTGCCTCAGTGTTTGGCAAAAGTTATTTTGCATTTGCTCTAGTAAGAACTGCAATTATAAAAAAAGCTTTTGCCTATTTACTTCATCTCTCTGTGGAAGATCATTTGCTCAGATAGATCACGATGCTCTTCTTTGCTGTAACTGAGAATGTGAACTCTTTGAAACATATTTCCATATTACCTTTCAAATCTTGAAACGTAATCTTTGTTTGCCCTGGTATTGGTTTTGATTCTTTGTTTGGCAGTGCATTTGTGGCATGGCTCAGAGGGCTTTCTATGAACCCTCTTTTCTAAGGAATAGCTAAGTTTTTGAGTGACTGAGAGGGATGTAGTGGTAGCAGAGATAAGCTGCTTTTTTCTGCAGGCTGAATGAAGAGGCATTCACTGTTGCACATCCAAACAGCTACCAAAGTTAAAGGGATTTAGCATATCCTCACCCCCAACCCTAATCATGAGCATGTGCTCTATCCTGTTTCCTCTCCAAATCATACTGATTAAGGTGGACCAGTGCAGAGGCATTTTGTTTTCCTAGTGTATTCACCAATATGTTTAGAGCTATTGCTTATGGGCTTTTATCAGTTATTGCTACTGCTGGTGTTGTTGAGAAAACACTGGATTTTTGTATCAAATTGTTTAGTTAGGTTACTAGTGTAGATTGAATGCTTTATTATTGCTATTCGGTTTGTAAAAATGTGCCAGTGATGGGAATTGATAACATCTTGATCATCTTCAGTGCCACAAAAAATGCCTTGCTAATCCAGCCTGAAGTATACTGTCTCCAGCTTGGAGGCCCCTGTTGCAGATGTGTATACACACTGAAACATTCATTTTTAACAAAACATTGGAGAAGTAGGTGAATTCCAGAAAAGCAGAGTGCCTATTAATATAATTTCATAGGTTCTTCAAGCAGCAAAAATAATTAAGCCTCAATTCCTGCTGGCTTCTTTCTATCCCTACCGTAGGAACAAACATGTAATATCCTCATAGTCTTCTCGCACAGTGTCGCCTACTCCTACTCTGCCCTTAAGCATTGCCCTCAAAATATCTCCATTTTTTCCATAGACTCCTTGGACTCCCACACTGTACTGTTCACTCCCTGCCTTGTTCCCAGTTGTCTCTCGTGACTTCAGGTTTGGATGGGTAAGAGGCAGTGTCTGCTGCAGTTAGTTCAAAGTTATATCTATGTGGATTTGCCTGCTGCCAGAAACATATTTATTCACTTACTAATTGGTTCCTATCTCTTAGAATAAAAATGCCTTAAGGCATAAAAATGCCTTAAGGCATAAAAATGCCTGAAATTCAGGCATAAAAATGCCTGAAGTCTGCTTTCTTTTCAGTGGGAACACTTCTTTGGACCCTTCTCTAGCTGCTCTTTTCCCCGAACTTTACAGAACTTGGTATCTTTGAGACATCTATTTCTGTGTCAAATTCTGTTGAAATCACTTAATCATTCTTAAAAATTACCATGGAGTGGAGCCAACTGATGTGTAGAAGCATAAAGAAAAAAGCCTTAAAATGATAAAAGAAAATGTAGAGCTAAAATATAAGTATAGATTAGCCAGATGTTAATTCAGTATCATAGAAAGGTTAACTACATACTCAGTTAACAAAGAATTAGAGGCTGGATAGTAGAATTCTGCAAAAAATTGTTTCACAGATGTTAGGTCTTGTTACCCAGACCTGGTAACTTTCACTGACAAGCTTACAAGTAAGAATGATGACAGCAACTGTAATTAATAAAGTGGGGGTTTTTTTCAGTTCACGGAACTTAAAATCGTATGAGATCTTGAGGTAGGAGTAAGTAGGGCTCACATTAAGTGAACAAAAATCTGGCTTCTAGACAGATGAAAATTAGGAAAGAAAGAGTGAGTAAACGCTTAGCATCACCTACCAAACACTTGTCCTTGCCCTCATCTTGTTTGATAGCATTATGAATGATGATAATTTATATTTGCTGTCTGGGTTTCCAGTGACTGGTTAAGTTTTCCCAGGCTTTGTATAGAGATGTGAGGGTAGTTAATAGTGTGTAGAACACGTTGACGTCACAGGTTGATCTGAATCATTTGGTCAAAATTATCAGATCCAACTAAATATGTTCTCATAGGATCATAGAATCATAGAATAGTTTGAGTTGAAGGGATCTTTAAAGGCCACCTAGTCCGACTTCCCTGCAGTAAGCAGGGACATCTTCAACTAGATCAGGTTGCTTAGGGCCCCATCCAACCTGGCCTATGATATTTCCAGGGATGGGGCATCTACCACATCTCTGGGCAACCTGTTCCAGGGTTTCACCACCCTCATTGTAAGACTCATTATATCTAGTCTTAATCTACCCTCTTTTAGTTTAAAACCATTACCCCTTGTCCTATCACAACAGGCCCTGCTGAAATATTTGTCCACATCTTTCTTATAAGTCTGCTTTAAGTACTGAGAAGCTGCAAGAAGGTATCCCTGGATCCTTCTCTTCTCCAGGCTGAATAAACCCAACTCTCTCAGCCTGTCCATGGGAGAAATGTTCCATCCCTCTGATCATCTTTGTGGCCCTCCTCTGGACTTGCCCCATGTCTTTCCTGTACTGAAGGCTCCAGAGCTGGATGCTCTGGTCTCACCAGAGCAGAGTAAAGGGGCAGAATCACCTCCCTCGACCTGCTGGCCACACTGCTTTTGATGCAGCCCAGGAGGTGGTTGGCTTTCTGGGCTGCAAGCGCACACTGTTGGCCCATGTCCAGCTTTTCATTCACCAGTACCTCCAAGTCCACCTTGGAAGGGCTGCTCTCAATCCCTTCATCCTCCAGCCTGTATTGATACCAGGGGTTGCCCTGGCCCAGGTGCAGGACTTGGATCCTGCAACACTTGACCTTGTTGAACCTCCTGAGGCTGACATGGCTCTGCTTGTCCAGTTTGTCCAGGTCTCTCAGGCATGTCAGCTGCACCACTCAGCTTAGTGTCATCTGCAGTCTTGCTGAGGGTGCACTCTTTCCCACTGTCTATGTCATTGATGAAGATAGTGAACAGCACTGGTCCCAGCACGGAGCCCTGAGGGACACCACTTGTCACTAATCTCTACCTGGGCATTGAGCCCTTGACCACCACTCAGCTGGATGTGAACATCCAACTGATTCCTCATCCACTGAACAGCCCACCCATCAAACCCCTTTCTGTCCAATTGAGAGAGAAGGATGTTGTGGGGGACCATGTCAAAGGCCTTAGAGAAGTCCAGATAGACAACATCCGTAGCTCTTCCCTCATCCACTGATGTAGTTGCTCCATCATAGAAAGCCACTAGGTTGGTCAGGCAGGACTTGCTCTTGGTGAAACCATGCTGGCTGTCTCCAATCACCTCCATGTGCCTTAGCATAGCTTCTGGGAGGATCTGTTCCATGATCTTCCCAGGCACAGAGGTGAGACTGACAAGCTGGTACTTCCTAGCATCCTCCTTTCTACTCTTTTTAAAAATGGCTGCAGTGCTTCCCTTTTTCTAGTCTCCAGGGACTTCACCTGACCGCCATGACTTTTCGAATACCATGGCGAGTGGCTTGGCAATTACATCAGCCAATTCCCTCAGAACTCTATCATACATCTTGTCAGGCCCCATCGACTTCTGTATGTTCAGGTTCCTCAGGTGGTCATGACTCTGATCTTCTCTTACAGCGGGAGGGACTTTGCTCCTCCAGTTGCTGTCTTACGGTCCATCCACTCAAGAGATGTGGGGAGACAGGTTGCCAGTGAAGACTGAAGTCAAAAAGTTGTTGAATGCCTCAGCCTTCTCCTCGTTTGTTGTTACCAGTTTGCCAGTCTTGCTCTTCAGGGGTGGCACACTTTCTTGGACCTTACTTTTCTGGCTGACATACCTGTAGAAGCCTTTCTTATTATTCTTTGCATCCGTTGCATCCCTCCAGCTGTGCCTTGGCCTTCCTGACCCCATCCCTACACAATTAGGCAACATCCCTCTACTGTTCCCAGGATACCTGCACTGCCTGTGCGTTTCCTTCTTGCCCTTTAGTTTGACCAGCAGGTCTCAACTCAGCTATGCTGGTCTCTTGCTTTCCTTTCCTGATTTCTTGTAGCTGGGGATCAAGAGCTCTTGCACTGTGTGGAAAGCATCCTTAAAGATCTGCCAGCTCTGTTGTGCTCCCTTGTCCCTGAGGGCAGTTTCCCAGGGGGTGCCATTGACTAATTCCTTGAACAGCTGGAAGATTGCTCTCCTAAAATTCAGGGCCCTAACTTTATTCTTTGCCTGACTCATTCCCCAGGATTGTGAACTCTACCAGTGCATGACCACTGCAGCCCAGGCTGCCTCCAATCTTGATGTCACTGATGAGCTTGCTTGCATGGGTGACCAACAGGTCCAGTATTGCTTCCCCTCTGGTAAGGTTGTCTATTACCTGGCTTAAGAAGTTATCCACAATGCATTCCAGGAATCTCCTGGGTCGCCTACAGCTCACCGTGCTACTTTTGCAGCAGATACTGGGGTGGTTGAAGTCCCAGCAGGATGAGAGCCTGTGAGCACGATGCCTCACGTAGCTGGAGTATGAAGGCTTTGTCAATAGGTTCCCCTTGGGAATGGGAAGCCTCTAGTAGACACCAACCACAAGGTTCCCTGTGTTGCCTTGTTCTCTAATTCTTACCCATAAGCTTTCAACCTGCTCGTGGCTATTCCTCAGAGACAGCTCTTCACTCTATGCATTTCTTGATGCATGATCTTTTAATACATAAAAGTGTATTTGGAATCAGAAAAATAGACTAGATCTGTAGGATGGGAAAATTTCTGTCTTAAAAAACCAGTCATTCAGAAGATGCCATAGCAGTCAGCAGAGACAAGAGCTTTTTTGTGAGATCTCAGTGTCAAGTTGTGGCTTCAAGCCTTATTTTGATCCATGGGAGTAGAAGAAAGATACGCGATAGACACATACCACTGTGAACACCACGGATAAGACCACTGTTTAAAGTCTGTGTCCTGTTCTGTGACTCACACTGCCTGGAGGGTGGAGCTACTGAAGGAAATTCAAAGGAGAGGAACAAAATGGTCCCAGAGGCCGTTGATCTGTCATTTGGATATAAGACTTTAAGGCACTGATCAGCCCAGAATATTGGGAAAAGGTTGAAGAATTCAATCATCCTCTATGGGTACTTGTACATGAAAAAAATGTTTGATAGCAGGAGGCAGGAAAGCTTTTTCAGTCTTCTAGACAAGCACCAGAAATTGAAATTAGATTAATTTAATCTTGCAATGAGGTGCAATTTTTTGGCACAAGCCACATATAAATATTGAAAAAGCTTTTCAGAGGAAGTGTTGAGTCATTATTTTTCTTGCAGTCTTCAAATTGTGCCAGTTTATCTGTCTGTATGTAGTATATAGATCTAAATATACTGTACATATAAAATGTAGACAGATACAAAATGTTTACCTATGTATATCATGTGAACATATTCTGGATATGTCAGAGGTAGGTAGAGATGTATTTGTAGAACTTCCTTACTGATAAGGAATGGCTTTATAACTAATACTGAAGACAAATATAGAAATGAGATCTAAAATAATCCAATTAATTCTGATAAAACCAGAATTAATCTCCAGACTTCACAGAATATGCTGAATATTCTTCAAAGTGGTTAGGTAGACTTTGCTTCAATTTACATTATCTACAAAGTAGGTGAAAATATGGGTTTTCTTTTGGGAGGTGGGAGAGGAGGTTGTGATTGCTTTTCCATTAACAAAATGTCCTGGTTTGAGGTAAAACAGAACCAATTTTCTGGTTTAGTAATTTTACTTTTTAGCTAAGCCTCTTCTAACTGCTGAAATTACCAGCGTGCTGTTCAGAAACTGTTCTGTCCCAGAGTGTTAAGACCTGTGTTTATAGTTGATGCCAAGGCATGGGATGCAGAGACGCTCCGGTTTATACTTATTGCTCTAACACCCAAGGACAGCCAGCTTTGTTATTTCCCTCATTGGAGGGTCGGAAGCGGAAAAGCGTAGAGGCGTCCCACCCACAGGGAGGAGCAGACAGAACAGGTGACCCAAACTGACCAACAGGGTATTCCATCCCATCTGCCTCATGCTCAGTATAAAAGCTAAGGGATCAAAGGGTCAGCCCTCTTTCTTCAATGGCCGGCATCCAAGGAGGACTTTGCCTCTACCTCTGCCTTTGATCCCAAACCTGAATCCAGTTCCAGAATCCAGTTCCTGTCCATCACTGAGTCCCATGTGGGACTTCCCCAGTGCCTGCTGATGACATGATTGTCACCCTGAGAGCTTGTTATGGTTTTGTATAT
>VZSF01009821.1:296538-327589 GCA_013398295.1 Chionis minor | reverse complement strand
ACCTCCCCCAGCCCCCTAAATGCCACCTCGCCCCCCACTGCGCCCCCGGCCCCGCCGTCCACCACGAGGCCCCCCCAGAACCGGAAGCCGAGAGGCCGGAAGACCGGAAGAGACGAGACGAAGCGAAGGCCAGAGCGCCTCGCGGGGCACTTCCGGCCTCCCGCCGTCCTCCGCGCACCGCCTTAAAGGGCCAGCGACGCTCCGGACCGGCGTCGCTATGGCAACCGGCGGGCTTGAGGGCGGCGTTGGGGCCCGGGGGCGGGTCGCCGGGGGCTCAGGGGAGGCCATGACCATGACCATGACCCCATCTCATGGGGGGAACAGCCCACGCCCCGGGGCAGTGATGGGTTTGGGTGTGGATTCCCCAAAATGGCAAAATCTCTGCAGGATGAGGAGGGTCATGTGGCCGCTCTTGGCCGGAGCTGACACCGTATTTAGGATGGAAATTTTCTCTTGGTGGTTTTTGAGGCTGCCCATTTGTACGTGGAATTGTGCTGCGCTTCCAGGCGGCGCCGACAGCTCCGCTCTGGGCCTGGCGAGAGCCGGGTGTGCGGCGCGAGGAAAGGTGTCTCACTCCCGTCATTTCAGCACAAATTTCCCCCCAGGGCATTTCAGTATAACTACCCCAACAGAAGAGAACAGCTACGGCACGCGTGCAATAGCTTTCTCCCTGACGGCTCATTAAAAATGAACAAGGGCGTCAGTTTTATTTCAGCACTTAAGGCGTTTTAGCGCCCCTTTGATAAAATAGACACACAGCTGCGGATCTGCCATGGAAAACCTGGCCAAAGAGAGAAGCTGGTGAGGCCAGGCCTGGCGCCGCCTGCAAACACCGGCTTTTCCCACTTCCCGTAAAACCGTCGCGTGGCCTCTCGGCGCCAGCGCATCCGAGCGAGGGGCTTGAGTGACACGGTGACAACTCCGTGTCCCACCGAACCTGGCTGCAGGGCTGTGGGGGCCGGTCAGCCCCGGCTGAGCAGGTAATTCAATACTCTAGTTTCCTATCAGCAGGCGCACTGCCTGCTGTTCAGAGCCTGCTCGGAATACTAAACCCTTCATTTTCTTGCGTTGTTTTTTTTTCTCTTCTGGTGCTTGTAAATAGCCAGGCAAGAGCATTTTACAAATAACCCAGGAACGTCTTTCCAGTCCCCATGAAATCAGAGGTCGCGATCCTCATTTTGCACGCCAAATGGTGATGCAAAGGGGTGGATGAAAACGTCAATACCTGCAGATTTGAGGAGCTCGCTTTGCAAAACCTGCTTCTGGGTTTTCCAGGGTACAAAGCCCTTCCTGCCCCTCGACCAGCGGTCACAAGCTGAGGGACATTCGCCTCTCGCCCAACATAGCCCAGGGTTTTCATGTGTTGCTAGTTTAATGTGGGATGTGGTAATGCTCAGTAGGTGTGTTTTTTTCTTATTATTATCAGAGTGAAGTCCTTTAATGGTGCCAGAAAGCACCCAGAGCGCAGTGGAAGAGCCCTGCAGCCAGGCTGCCTAAGCCTGGACCCCGGCACCTCACATGCAGCAGCTGCATAAGGCTCCTCGCAGGCCTGCGGCGCACACCCTGGGCACCCTCACCAAAGGGATGGGCTTTTCCAGCTGAGTTCGAGCAGCTCCGAGACCCTCACAACCTTGTTTAACTCCAGCCTGGCAGGGAGGTGCAGGAAGCCGCTGGACACCCCAATCCGGACAGACGCTCTGGGGACAGGACATCAGGGCGGCAGGGGGACATCGCGTGTGCAGAGCCTGAAAGCAAAAGCATTTTGCAACCGATGCTGCAACCTGCTGCACGCCTTTGCCGTGTCCCCTGCAGACCTGCTTTTGTCTCTCCTCTTCATCTCGGCGCCGCTGAAAGGAGCCACGGGACCATGCAGTCTCCCGGCACTGACTGATCGGCTTCCACATCCCCCCCATCCTTTCATTTTTCTTCGGTGTAATACTGCCAGGGCTGCAGCCGGCTTTAAATGTTATGTATCTCATTTGTACAGCTGAACCTGTGCTGGCTGGCTGATGGCAGGGACAGCTCTGAAAACAAACTAATTCTTTCTTCTTTTTTTTTTTTTTTTCCTTCCCTTCCTTTTTGATAAAAGAAAACATTACCTCTCTGAGATTTACACACTAGATCAAGCATAAACCTGAATTATCTCCCTCTCCTTTTTTTCCCAGGGAGCAGATAATAGGTAGATCTATCCATCCGTGTGCTTTGTTACATGTCCCCCAGGTTGGCAGCATTTCTGTTGCTGTTAAACCATGTTCATCCCCCTTGACATTTAAAGGGCCGTTATATGATTACTGTCACAGGCTCGTACGTGGATCCTTAAACCAATTCTCTCCTTCTCTTCCCTCTTATGATGGATTTTCTCGTTTATGCCATAGTAATTTGTTTTTCTCATGCTGCGCTCCAGCAAAAAGCTTTCACTGTCAAATGTGGTTTTCCGTACAGCCCTTCCCCACAGCGCTGTGTTACAACTGAGCAGCTCCGGGCGAATTGGAGCTGCCCTGTCTTTCAACAGCGTTAGCAAAACAGAATAGCGTCCGCCTTCAGGAGCCCGACCCCACTGGATCCTCGTGTGCCCGGAGTCCCTGCTGCAGCGGTGTGAAACGTGGCAGACCACGGTGCTGCCATTCCCGTTGGTGGGGCTGTCACCTAGCACAGCTGCTCCATCACCCCCGGGAAGAATGTCCCGTGGGACACATGGACATTGCCTCTGCGGCGAGGAGCACATGGCACTTGAGAGCAGGGAGTTGAGGCTTTCCATCTCTTTGGGAACCTCTTCTCCACCTCTTTTGGGCGGGAAGTGCCGTCAGCTCGAGGAATTACAGCTCATCCATCAGGTCAGCACACACATGGGAAGAATGTGCAGAGCGGAGGGTTTGCTGCCACCAGAACTTTTCCAGACAATGGAAAGGAACTTTTTACAAGGGCGTGTAGTGATAGGATGAGGGGTGATGGCTTCAAACTGGAAAAGGGGAGATTTAGATTAGATTTCAGGCAGAACTTTTTCACCATATGGGTGGTGAAGCACTGGAACGGATTGTCCAGGGAAGTTGTGGCTGCCCCATCCCTGGAGGTGTTCAAGGCCAGGTTGGACAGGGCTTGGAGCAACCTGGTCTGATGGGAGGTGTCCCTGCCCAGGGCAGGGGGCTTGGAACTGGATGATCTTTAATGTCCCTTCCAACCTAAACCGTTCTGTGATTCTATGATCTGCAAAAGGCAAAAACATCTCAGTGCCCCAAGTCCTGAGACTACTTGAGATTCCCTTTTGGCCTCTGTCCTGTTGGCAAGATCAGAAACGCCGAGGGTGGTACCCAGCTCTGCTGGGTGCTGGTGGGCAGTTTTGCCAGAAAGTTGCTCTCTTACAGATGCAGGCATTGAGTTAAATGAGTTAAACGGAGTTTCACACCAGAGTGTGTGAAACATAAAGCTGGTCTGTTGTCCTGTGCGTCGGTTTGTACTTTGTGTGTGTCTGATGTGAAAACCTGGCTCTGTACGTGCTCCCACCACACACAAACTCCCGCCTCTCCTGGGGCTGCTCACACCGAGGGACTTCATCTGCCCCCACCAGCAGGACCGTTGATGTGCTCCGGTTCCTGCCACGCCAGGAACAGGCCATGAGCAGGGCTAGTCTGGCCAATCTCACACTCAGAAAACGTGGCCAGCAGAGATCAAAAAGCTAGTGTCCCCCTTGGATGGAGAGCACCACCACTGGTCGTGTGGCAGGTCATGTCACCTGGACACCCGAGCCCAAGGCACTCCATGCATGTGTGTCCGTCCTGCCACGGGGCCACAGTGCTTCCGAACTTGGGGATCTCTGGCTTAACCTGAAATACAAAGTGAAAATTTCCTACTCTCCGGACCTCATTTGTTCCTAGAATTGCTCCCATCAGCATCTCCTCTGTTCCCAGTCCCCTGCCGCAGAGGAGATGGCAGAGCTTCCTGTATCTAATGAATTGCTGTTTAGACTCACTTGCTTGTGCAGAAACATCCTTGACCCAATCCAGCTGTGCTGGGGAAAGATGTATCTCTCCCAGCCAGTTGTCACTGTCCCCAGCTGGAGGTTTCTCTGCCATCAACCTGCCAGCAGGGAGGAGCCAGCTGGGCTGGTGTCCCTCTGCTCCTGAGACCACGTGCTGCGGTGGCCAGGCACGCTGCTGATGGCGGCATGTCTGCGCTGCTGCCTCCCACCTACCGAGGGCTTTTTGGAAGAATAACTCATTGTGGCAAAATTCCTGCTAGATCCAATATCGCATGGCTTCACTTCCCAGGTATTATCTGTCTGCCAGCAGACGGCATCAAGCCACCAAGCAGTATGTCACGGAGCTTGACTAACTTCTCAGACGCAGACTATGGCCAGCCCTGAGCTCCTCTGCTGCCTGGTGGCTCTGCATTGTGTGCGTGATGTAATGCCTGCGGAACAGCACTCTCAGACCTCTTCATATCGCTAAAACAAACCCCAAAGTGGGACGGTGAGTCCTCCCCAAACTACCCAACCAGCACATCTGCATCCAGCCATGACCAGCTGTGGGATGCTAACTCCTTCCACCAGCACAGCTGGATCTTGGAGATGTTTCTTGGCTGAATGCGTGCCTGGAGGGTGGGACTCAACACCAGCAGTTATTCATCTCTCCCTCCCATGAAGACTGTGGGACAAGGACAGTGAGGCGGGCTGGCAGCGAGGCGGTTAGCGTGCCTGCAGGCATTGAGGGTCCTAACCATCTTTAACCACAGCGGAGCCCTGGGCAGCGTGGAGATGGCTGGTAGCTGGGGCCAGCCCTGAAGGGTCCGCGGCAATCCCGTCTATTCCGTACTCGGGTAGCCATACTCTGAAATGCCTTCAAAATACTCCAGAGCACTTGGTGCTTTTCCACCCGGCAGCTCTCTGCACCCTTACGAGCGAGGTCAAGTCACAGCAGCAAAAGGGCAGCCGGAGGCACACCCAAAGCTCCCGTCACTGCAATTATCCCAAGGAAATTCCTCTGTTTTGCATTCTGGGGAACGGTGCTGACTCGCTCTTGCTCTGCAAAGCCCACAGCCCTAAACATCCCCTATCCCCAGCCAGGCGTCGCAACTGCTTGCAGAGCCCCCTGTGCCCCTGGCTGCCTCCCCACCACCCCGACGCGCTGCTCTGCACTCCTGCAGCCGCGCGGCAGACGCGCTTTCAACGCAGGCGCCTTGGATGAGCCGGTGCCCTTTGCAGTCTCCTTCTGTTGCATTCCTATAGAGTTTGGCCAATTTGCATATCAAACACACGATATAAATGTCAAAATTGGCCACATCAATATCTTATTTTCACTTCAGACTCGAATTGCATCATTTTGCCTCTAACTTGCCTTTGCAAATAGCTGGAGCCTGGCACGCCAGGGATGTCGCCTTCCTGGATCCCTGGGGCTGTGCTCCAAGAGCCCAACATCCATCTTACTTACGGCCGCCTGAGAGCTCCTGCCTTTCCTGCGGATAGAATTAGCAGCTCTGCCACTGCTGCCCCGCACAAACGGACCCACGGACAAGAGGAAAAACACATGTTGAGCCAGGAGACAGACCTGCATGGCAGCCTGGGGAGGCAGATCGTATGTTCTGCATGCCAAGAGGGAAACCGAGGCAGAAAGAGCCAGGCGTCCGGCTCTCCATTGTGGATCCACACGGCAGATCTGGGTTCCCCCTGCCAACCTTCTCTCGCTTTGAGTTTGCACAATTTCTCATAAAGTGCCATGAGAAAAAACGCGCTCCGGGTGTTTTTGCAGATGCAGGGTGAGGGGTGAGGAGAGAAGGCTCCAAACCATGGTCTCCTCCAGACTTATCCATGCACTCCATTCCTCCTCCTGCTGAGCTGTGGATAAACCTTATATAAACCCTCTATCAACCCTGTATAAACCTACCTGCTGCTCCCCATGACAGCCCCACTGACTGCATCCATTGCCCCCTGTGGGGCACATTTTGAGCTTGTATCCAAATGTTTCAGAATCCCTAAAGCACCACTTTTCATTTAATTCTACAAATGCAAATGAGGATTTGCAGGAAACCATTTGATTCATGGGTTCATCCTTTATTTTGGCAGATAGCATCAGTTAAACACCTGCTTATTTCTGCTTTGTGAGAACAATATAAACCACTTAAGTACACATACAAGATAGACTGTTCCATAAGTGCTTATGAGCTATTTGATTTACCAGGGTGTCTTTATCTTTGCTGAGTATCTTACGAAGTCATTTATTATTTAGCAGTAAATTAAAGCAGAAGGTCTGTGATTTTCAAAAACAGAAATTAATATCCCAGCACTCCATCGTACCATATATATCTATAATTTACAGCACTGAAATCGGCCAGATAGAGCTGCGAGACAATCCGTTTCCCCTTCTCCCTTGTTACCTCCTGATTACTGCAGCACAGGGGGAAATAAAAAATGGACTCGCCAGAGAGACGCTCAAGCCAGTGAAGGATAGTTTTAAATTAAAAATCCAGTTTTTGTGGCTCTCGTGAGATCCCCTTTACTTCCCACTCTGCCCTCCCGCGCACATCACTTACGGGTAATATATTGAACATGCTGCAATTTTGACTTGAGACCACTAATTTTTAATCTCACTGGTTCTATGCTTAGGGTTTAATGATATTAATAATGATATTAATAATAATAATAATAATACTTCCACCTGTAAGCCTCACAAACACATGCTGTGGGGTGCTTTGCCCACCCATTCATGGTGGAGGGGTGGCCATGATACCTGCGGAGCTGGAACAAGTGGTGACTATCCAGAGACATGAGTGACAGCGAGGACTGAGCTCTTCCTGCTGAGGCTCCGTGGACCCCTGAAGTCTGGGGGTGACACTGGGAACAAGGATGGGGGTGTCGCACTGGAGAAAAATACAACCTTTGAGCTGGCAACCCCTTCCTTTGGGTCTGGGCCAGCTCGCCGCCGGCAGCCTGGTGCCCCGTTCAAGCACAATAACATGGCCAGAAAGTTTTATGGGCTGTGTCGGGCTCTGGCTGACACAAAGAAGCTAATAATTTATAGCAATCTCGTGTACTACAAAGGCAAAACATGTCCCTCTTGGATGTAGCTCTGCGAGCCACAGGGATAAATCAGCTCCAGCAGGGAGCGAATATGAGAAAAGCAGAAAAATGACCCCAAACTTTGCGCTTGGCTTCTCTGGAAGGAGCAGAGCACGGGGGCTCTGCAATCGCCCTCCCGGTGCAGGTCACATCCCAGCTGGCTTGTAGAGGTGTCCGGGCTGTGCCAGGGTTTCGGAGTGCTGCCTGCAGGCTCAGCCACGGCTGCCCGGACACCCATCACGCTGCCTCCAACCTCTCCTTGCATCATCTTTGGCTGGTGTCCACACCAGCTCCCCCCATCCTTCTGGAGCCCACCTGGGCTGTAGACTAATGAGGTTTTGCACCCCAGAGATGTGGGGGGGACGGGGGCTGCACCCCAGGAGCCACACAGAGCCATCTGGCATTTACCAGCCACTCCTAATGCTCGCCTGTGAAGTGAGGCATCTTACAGCAAGGTCCTCATGTCTGGGGCCTCCACAGGGACAGGATTTGTGCTTTTGGCCAACAAACCCATCTTCTGGAATCATCCCGGGAAACCCTAGGTGCTGCCAGCTGGGAAGGGCACCCGTGGGCAGGTACAGATGCTTTCCCCCCTCTCTAACCACCACCTCAACCCAATGCAGCCATCTCTGTGTTGGAGCAGCACAAACCAACCTCCCAGCATCTGCCAGAGGTTTCACCACTCTGGCAACTGGGGTTTCACCACACCGGGACCGGGGCTGCCCTCGCCATGGTGCTGCGCCGTGTTCTGACACAAGAACCAAATTCCCTGGCTTGGCGATTGTGCAGCATCGGATGGGATGCAGCACCCCTTCACCTTGTTTTCACCGTACCCACTCTCTGCCGTGGTTCCCCAGGCAGCCGGCTGGCTGGACCGCTGCCCAATCCCATGGGCAACCTTCTAAATTAAGAGAGTCGTTCATCTTGCAGCAAACCAGATAAAAAGGAGGAAAGACATCAAGAAATTCAGCCTTTAGTAAGTCATGCTTTCCCCCTCTCTTCTTCTCAATGTGGAGAAATTTCCAAGGAGAAACTGTTGCAATATTGTTTGTCTTTGTTTTGGGGAGGAAAAAACCAAGCTGATTAAAAGCAAACATAAAGCAAGAGCCGTGAGGTCCCAGAGGCTCCCTTGCAGGATTTCAAAGGAAAAAAGGAATAAAAAACTGGAAGCATTAAAGCAAGACATTTAAGCTTTGAAGACCATATAAGTTATGGATGAATTAAAACACACAATAATTACCACTGAAAGCTACAATACCTGAAGAGACGGGGAAAACTGGTTTCTTAGTGCTCACCAAGTCCTTCCAGGGATGCTCGTGCCAGGCTGGGTTTACGGTCCAGGTGTTTGCATCGTCGCCGGCAGGATCTGTGCGTGGCGGCTGAGCCTCGCCGGGCTGGGATAAGGGTTTATTGTTGGGAAACACGCTGCCATTTGCATTGCTCAGGAACGCAGCCCTCCCTCGGACCCCCTGCCCGGAGTGGGGACGGGGACAGCAGCGCTCTGTGCTAAGCCCCAGGATGACATGACCTGGAGGTAGAGATAAGGTGGGAGAACAAAACTCCTCCATGAGCTTTGGGAGGCACCTGAAGCTTATCTCCTCTGCGCCTGCCAGTTGAAGATTACAGGCTTTTATATTCTTCTTCCCAGTGGCAAGGGAAAAAAAAAATAAAAAGAGAGAAATAGGGGAAAAACCCATCCTGCATGCAAAACATGAGCCTCAAATAAATAGCATGGATATGTCATCCCATTAAAAAAGCATTTAGCTTTGAGCTTTGAACAACTTGGGCCTTACGATGCTGGGCTCTGACTGCGGTGAGCAATGGGAATATACATCTGCCAGCTGCTGCTGGCTCCTACCTTCTTGGCAAACCGTTTCCTCTTCTCTTGGTGCAGATTTTGTTGTTTTTTTAGCAGAGCCACTTGGCTTCAAACCTGCCCTGGAGTTAATTTGCTTGAAAATCAGCAAATTAGATGAGGTAGCCCTGTCAATCAACAGGGTTATGGGCATGGAGGTGGGTCCCAGCTCTTCAAGGGTTTCACCTTCCCCTTTGGATTAGGTCAGGCTCCCCTCGCTCTGCTCCTCCTGCCCCGGAGTTGCAGACAGGGCTTTGAAGCTGCTGATTTCTAACCTTCTGCAGAAAAGGGATGCTCGGACCATTGTGCTCTCGTAGTCCTCTGAGGACAGTGAATCGACCAAATCCTCCGTACATGAATGGGAAGGAACTGCTTTCCTGCATGCGCACACACAACCAGGGCAGAGATAAGGATGTTCAGTGGGAAGAAAAAAAACCCCAGGCAGATTCCTATCAAATAATGTGTTCCCGTGTACGCGATTCTCAGCAGCGTGGAGGCCGAGTTGGGCTCTGCAGCATTTTGAGAGGGAAGTTCAGAACTGTGGAGGTTCAAAAAGCCTTAAAACTGTGTTTGCACTGCAACAAAGTGAACCAGGTTTGGGGTGGTTTTTTGGCGGAGGAGGTAAAATTAATCCAGGGATCAAGGGTCCGCTCCAGCCCCAAGAGCCACCCCACTGGTGGGCACTGCAGAGGGATGGGTTGTACTGGGTGGCTGCACCGGCTCAGGTCTTGCAAACTGGGCTTGCAGGTTCAGAGCAACCTCATCCATCATCCTCGGTGGGGTGATGAGACCTCGTGGCAATTCACACCCCTCCATCAAGAGAAATCCATCTCCACAGAGCTGGGCACATCCCCACCTTTCAGAACCGGCCTCTCCCGCTGCTGCTGCTTTTCTTTTTGCCTTTTTACAGCTTTTAGCTCAATTCGAGCAGATCGAGGCTGACCCAGGCTAGCCCCCTCCTGCCAAAACTTTTCATTTCTTTAGATGGGAAAGACGTGAGAAACCCTCATGACTAGTGCCTCCATGTTTCAAAACCCATCCTTGCCTAGGAGGGCAGCCGTTCTGCTGGAGGAGCGGGGAGGAGGGAAACAGAGCAGATAACCTGCAGCCAGCAAAGGTTTGCTGTTATATTTTAAAAGCATTTTCAGCCTGGACCGTACATGTAAAAAGCCTTTTCACCCTGGACCGTTTAATGACTCCAGGTGTCTCCATCTGCAGACTCAAGGCAGCAGCAGGGACACTGCCTGGTGCGTGCAGCAAGGAGGTGGCATCTCACCAAGGATGGGGACCTGCAGGAAAGGCTGCACCCCGCTTTTTGGCTTCAAGCAGCCACCACCACACACACCCCCCCCCCCCAGCTCTAAGTGTCCCCATTGCCACTAGGTGTCAGTGAAGACTGGAGCTGGGGCTTTGCTTGGGAAGGGCTGATCCTGGCAGCAGTGCTGGGCGAGCAAAAGCGAGGTCCTTGGGTATGGGAAAGTCACTGTACCCCTCCCTGCAAGGCTTGGGGACAGCTAATGTGACCTGCCATCTGCAGGCATGGGTTCGGAGGCTTCCCCCGCATCCCCCGAGGGGCCAAAAGACCCCCGGGGGNGGCCCCTCGGGGGATGCGGGGGAAACCTCCGAACCTTGAGGCCAAGGGTGTCGGGAATCCTGATTCCCCATTCCCAGCACTAAGCAGACACTATCCTTCAGCCGAGCCGGTGACTGCTCCTCGTTAGGCAGTAAGCGGCGTGTGAAAACAGCACGGGAAAGAAATCAGGCGGCTTCTTTGAAGGATGTGCTAAAAGCAACTTGTTAGTGAGCGAGGAGGGGTGGGACGCCGGGTTTCCAATGGAGCTGCCTGGACCGTCCCGCGGGCTGGCGATGGGGCGAGCTGTGGGGTCAACCGTGCCCTGTGCGTGGGCTCCGCACTGTTCCCAAAGCCCAGCAGCTATTTAACATCCCCCTAAAAGCATCCTCCTCTTCCCAAGCCAACTGTCTAAACTCCCCCTAAAAGCATCCTAAAAGCATCCTCCCCTTCCCAAGTCTTGCCAGATCCTTGACTTTGCCATTGCAACACGTTTCGCCCCGAGCACAAAGGGCTGTTTTGGTTTTCTCACCGGGGACGGGCCATGTCACAGTCCTGAGCCAAGCCAGGATGATCCCGGGGCGAGCAGGGCAGAGGGCAGCCCCCGACCCAGCTGCTCCGACCAAGTGGAACCTGCATCCTCCATCTCCAGAGATCCTAAAGCAGGAGTTTCATTGCTTCCCCCCAACTGCAGTGTCCACATGGGAGTAGCTCCCCTCTCCGGCTGCAAGCTCACTTACAGTATCGAAACACAACAAATAAATAACAAGCGTCTCATTGTCACGGAAAGTGAGGAATAGCGATGTTACCGAGCCGAGCAGAGAAATTTGATTTTTCACTTACTGAATTTTGACACCTTGGCTTCAACCTCCAGATCAAAAGCGGTTTCCCACCACCGGCGGGTGATTATTTAGGCGGAGCTTGAAATAACTCCCCAGCTTCCCGCCCCAAAACCCATCAAGATCAACACTTTTCCCCCAAAATATCCCCCGGAATTACCATTTTCTAGTTTAAAAAAAAAAAAAAAAAGGCTCTTTACATCAAATTCCCAGCTACCTCTAGTTGTGGGCTGGAGGTTCACAGATACTAAATACCACAGGAGGGTAAAAACCCCATTCTCCTGCCAGCCTGTCTCAATGCGTATTTGGGGACTCCCTTTGTCCTCTCTGTTTCCAGTCCCGACACCCAACCGCTACACGCCCCATCCCTCAAATACAAAAAGGGCAATTCCCAATCCCATTTCTATTCTCACAAATGTCTCCCAAGACTCCGAATGCTGCAGAGGAACAGTCCCTGCTCTGCAGGGCCCACACCCACAAATCCACCCCAAAGTCCACGTTGATTAAAAGTTATTTGATTTTCACTGCAAAACAGTATGGGGTTTGGCGTTCGGGGGGGTGGTTTATTTTTTTCTTTTGGTTTGGTTTGATTTTGGGGGTTATTATTAAAAGGTCTGTTTGCCGAAGGCCTTGTAGAGAAAGATGGCCTTGCACCTTGCAATCCGCCGACAGAGATGAGTTGGATAGGCTGGAATAATCTATGCCGAGGCAGGGCAGAGCGAGGTGGGATGCTCTGATGGATTTCCCACGGATTTTAGCCTGCGTACTCAGGGATGTGAGGGTCTCGCTGCCGGGCTCAGCGGTCTGGGCTGTTGGGAAAAAGCTGGCACGGAGCATCTTGCCATGTCCACGGCAAGTCCAGAGATGCTCACAAAGACGCTGTAAATACTAAGTGGGATTTGCAGTGTATGAAACCCCCCGGAGATTCCTTTTGGAGCCACAGGGGCCAGGGGAGGCTCTAAAGACACACACATCTGGCTGAGTCCTGGCTGACACGATTCAGGGTGGCCCCGTGGCTCGTGGCGGGGTGACACCGCTGCTGGCTGGCCCGTGCCGGCACGGTCGGAGCTGCCCAGCCACCTCTGCCCTAATAATGCATGAAGCACCCCCAAAATAATAGCTCCATGTTCAGCAGCTCCACCAGTCCTGCTCCAGCCTGGAGTTGCACGCCTGATTGGGAAGGGGAAATAAAAACCCAGCTACCACCACCGAATCCAGAGCCCGGGAAGGCTGGGGGCTGCCTTGGAGTTAATTGCATGCAAGAAAACAGCTATTAGGCTATCCAGAGCCTTCTGAAGAGAATTAAAAGGGAATTAAGTTTCTCACTTCATCTTAGTCAGTACAAATAAACCTTCAGCTGTTGGATTAGCAATGCTGGAGTAGGAGCGGTGGCTGCTGGAATTTCTTTCTTTCCGGGTTTTTTTTCTTTTTTTGGCTTGGGTTGTTTTTTTTTTTTCATTTTTATTCTTGTTATTCAAGGCAACAGAGTGTCAAACCAGGCTGGATCTTCTCCAAGAAATCCCCGCCTTTGCAGCCCTGATGCTATTGCTTTCATTCCTCACCGAAATAAAGGAAGACGCAAAAAACCCGCCGAACCCTAACACCAATTCACACTGGTACCTTTTATCCCCACGAGAGCCCAATTCAGATCTCATTTTTTTCAGGTAATATTGGACCAAAAAAGCCTACCAGGCAAATAAAGAGCTGCTCTGTCCCCCGTCGGCGCGCAGTTTGCTCTGCGCAGTGGAGCTCAGGCTGCACCTGGCGAGAGAGAGGAGCCCAAGCAGAGAATAAACCGCCAAATAACCGCCGCCTGCAAACGGACTGGGAAAGAAAGATTACATTGGCTTAATGACCAAATCGTCTGTCGGTGGTACCAAAGTGTGGTTTGAGAGAGCAGGGACCCCCTGGCACCATCACACCCCCGGTGCCACTTTGTGACCTGCCAACAAACAGCCTGGCCGGAGCCACGGGGGCGATGCCGATGAAGCAGGTGGGATGGGCACAAAGGCAGCTGGGAAGCTGGGGGGGGCCCCCCATCCCTTCACTGGGGTAATCAATTAAATGGGAGGAACCTTCATTTCTTCACCCAGTGAGTCCAGGTACAAGCCAGCCAGCCTGTGCCTCAGTTTCCCCCTTCTGCAAAATCACACTTCTCTATTCTGCAGAGCACGATTGGATATTAACTGGCAAATCTCTCTATTTTATATATATATATATATACACATATACACACACACGCATTATATAGTGGGAAAAATAAGAACTTCTGGCTAAGATGCAGGACACCCCCCCACCTACAGACATGCTTAGAGGGGTTCACAGCTGCGTTTGCCGAGTTAAACCCGAGCAGAAGGCAGGACAAACAGCCAAAAAAGCGGCTGGGCTCAGACAGAGACTGGGTGCCGGATCCAAGCGGGGTCCAGCAAATCCCAGGGAGTTTCCATTGGCCGGGCTGGGCTGGAAGCAGATGTTTTGCTGCGCATCGACAGATGCTGCATTTCTGCTCCATTCGCGTGCGGGCAGTGAAATGCCGGACGCCAACTGGGGCCGCTTTAGCTGGGATTTTTATGGTTTCCCTGCAAGGGGTTTCGGTGAGGTTAAAAGCGCGAAGCAGAGCCTTGAACCCCATCGGCGTAAGTAAAGCTGCGGTGCCGGGAGGGTCCCTGCAGGTAAGGTTTATCCAGCTCCAGTTCCCCCCCCCCAGCAGGATGCAGCTTCACCAGAGCCAAACCCCGCACCCAAAATGGGAACCATCACCTCCGCCCCACTGATAGTCGGCTCCCTGCTGCCGAATGAGGATCTCGGGCCAAAACTAAGCGTGCGCAGGGGGTGAAGGGTTGGGTTGCAGCAGGATGGGGAGAGCAGAGAAGCACCGACATGCCCGAGCATCCTGGCTGAGCGGTGCCTTGTCACCACATTCCCTGCAAGACAGGTCTTCCCAAGGGAGGAGGAGGAGGTGGTGCACACCAGGGTGGGCTTTTATACCTTTTGGCGTGGGGTCTGGAGAGGTGGCCCCTCTCGGGGGACGGGGTGTCTGGGGTGATCCAGGGGTCCCGGCTCCCATCCCAGCTGCCCGGCGCAGGGTGGCGGAATGTCACCCGGAGAGCATCAACCGCAGCGGGCTTTGCCGCGACGGAGCTGCAGATTTCGTCGCATGCGGAGCAGCCTGCCCAGTGGCGCGCATCCCGGCGGCCTGTGAATCAGCAAGGTGCCGGGAACGCGGGCGCAGCTGAGCAAATACAATCCCTATGTGCAGCTCTTAATTGGGTGAATCTCATATATTTTGGTGCTTGCGGAGCTTTTTCAAGGAGGTTTCGGTGGCTGAGAGGTTGATCCTCCTTGCCTGGCTGCTCCGGGAGTACCCTGGGCTGCTCAGGGATCGTGGGTGCTGTAAGTCATTCCCAGGCACTCAGGGAATAAAGTCCTGCTGTGCCCACGTCCACGCATGTCAATATAACGGCTTCTGGCAGAGAGGGGGCACGAGGGGACAGAGAGGGGACTTGTCTGAGGGCACAGGACAGCCCTGCTCACTTCGGCTTCACAGCCCTGCAGCCCGCTGTCCCCCGCAGCATTCGGGGTCCCCCAATCCCAAGGGGCTATTCCAGCCGCTCTCGGTGCTGCTCCCTAACACCCCTATCTGCTGGCGATGTTTTCCCCAACACCAGCCCAAGGGGGATCTTCCAAGGCATCTGGGGCAAACACATTTAAAAAGGCAGAAGTAAATATTTACGGCCCCGATCATTCACTCTGGATTAAGCAGCCGGCAGTGGCTCTGCCCATGCCCCCCCGAACCCTCCTGCTCTTCCCTCTGCCCCCCCTCTGCATCCCTCCCGCTGCCGAGCATCCCTCGTGCCCTGAAAAGGTGGGTGGCAGGCAGAGAGCTGGCTGCACCACAAAAAAGGTCTTGCAAAAAGCTCATTTGGCAGGTAAAGTGCTTCGGCACCGTCCAGGCTGGATGCTGGCGCTGCCCCACAGCATCTCGGGGGTCAGCAGGGGGGAGCGCTGCTGGTTTTCCGGGCCATAAGGGGACATCAGACACTGGAAGAGCCAAGAGGAAGACACAAATGAAGCAGAAAAGGAGGGAGACATCGAGCCTCGCTCACCAGAAAGGTCACACACGCAGCATCTTCATGCACAGATAATGATCTGCACAGGTCAGCGCTCCCCACCCCGACCCCGTGTCCTGATGGCAAGTAAAACCGCTTGTGCTATTAGCACTGTGTTACTAAAGCTGAGGGCAAAGCTGTCAACCAATTTTCCTCTTATGGAGTCTGGAGATGTGGGGTGGGATGAGTAATTTAAACCCCAGTACGTGCAGGGAGAGGGCTGGCAGGGGGGCGAGGGCGGCAGAGCAAAGGGGAGAGGCAGATCCCCCTCGGAGCATCTTTGCTGGCACCAAAAAAGTGCTGTGATTGCTGCGGATGCCACCCAGGGAAGGGAGCACAGGCAGCCCCGGATGGGGTCACCCCAGGCCCAGACCAGGGACTGGCTGGCTGCAGCAGGAGCATCACCCCAGGGCTTTAACAGAGGGATTCCTGCGGGGGGACAAGAGGATTCCCCCCATGGCTGACCTCTTGCCAAGCCTTTCAACGTCTCTTACTGTCCAAATAGCTGCTTTCTTGTGTGCAAACAACACTCTCCACCTCCACTCTTCCACCGCAGAGGGTGGACACATCACATGCCTGGGGACAAATCCCAGAGGTGCCACCTCCTACCACCTGAGAAAGAAGCGGAGCACGCTGGGCTGCAGGGCTTGCTTCACCCCGGCACCCCGGGATAAAACACTCCTGCACCCACCCCAAAAATCAGCGGGAACCCACCTGCCGAAATGCGAGTTAAGACAACCGCAGCGGGAAAGGCTTCGCTGCCACCACCAAGATGCCAAGCCCGGGTGCTTCTCCCGCTGACGCTATTCAGCCTGAAAACGTCTTTTTGATTAAATCCTCCGGCTCTCAGGGTGCCGCGCTGCCCGCCATGTAATACTTACACTGTTAACGAGGTGGTTCATCTCCGCCTTCCCCTCTGCCGTGCCGCTCGCCTCTGGGCAATATTAAGGACCACGTGTGCTCCCTTCCCTGCTCGGATCCATGCAGGCAGGAGATGTTTTTCCTTTCCTCAGCTGCAAGACAGGGGTAGCAGGGCCGAGGAGGAGGCTTAGTGGTATCTTGGGCTTATTCAAGGATGGCAATAGACCAAAATTGCTTTGTATGAGCCCTCCGGGATGGATGGTGCAGGGAAAAAGGACAAACCAGGGCTGGAGGGGGGATCCTGCCTCCTCCTGTGCGGTGTCCCAGTGGGTCCGGCCAGCCCAAGCGACACAGCCCTGCTTGTGTTCTGTCTCTGCCTTGGCTTTTCATGCAAAGAAAGCAAAGCACAAACGCACTGTACCTTCAAACACGCGCTGGGGCCGTGCAGAGCGTGCAAAGCCTCCGAGCTCCTTGGCACATGCCTTGCTCCCGCAGAGCCCAGCAGCATCCCCCAAGGAAAGGACAAAATTCTCCCCAGGCTGGACAAATTCACGCTCCTTAACCCGCTGTGCTGCTGCCGCCGCTTCTGCGGGCTCTGGCTGGGGGGTTTATCTGGGCAAGATGTGCTTAAAAACAAACAGGACGAAAAGACAGTGGCAGACAGGATGGGGAACGTGGCAGCGTGGGACCAGCTTGTTCCCCACTGCCCTCACTGGCCGCAGGGACAGGCAGACCTGGGCTGGGAACGTCCCTTCCATCTTCCCCAGCGAATGCAGGGAGGCGGCTGCGGAGCTGCCTGACAAGTGATGTATTTGGCCCTGGCCTAAAAACGTCAGTTGATGTTCTCCTTCCCTGTGACAAACGTGCTGGGGTTTGATGCTAATAAAACTGGGAGCAGGAACTGGATGAAAACTCCGAATACAGACACGGCAACTGAACTGTCAAAAAAAAAAAAAAAAGAAAAAAAAAAGAGTTTAACCCTTGATCATCCTCTGTTTTGATATATCAGTTGTACATTTTTTAACATAGAGAAAATAAAATTTCCTCCAATTTAAGCAGCTGCCACGTAGCCCAGGCCAGCAGCGAGGGCAGACGCAGTTCAGAAGCCCTGGGGAGGGGACATGGGACCGGCCCAGCTGCTCCGCCGGAGTGAGCAGCATCCGACCCCACGGCGAGCACCAACCTGCTGCATCCCGCCTGGAGCCGGTGCGTGGAGTCACCATGATGAGCCCCATCTTGCTAATAAAATAATTGAACATGATCGCCTGCCCTACTCGGATCGTGGCCAATATCCATCACATAAACCTCATCTGCCAAGAGATTTATTTGTTAATGAGGGCTGGGGGAAAAAAAAAAAAAAAAAAAGCCCATGCAAGGCTCAGTTCTGCTCCCAGTGACACTGGGCTGCTGCTTGTGTGGGTTTGCACTGAGTAAACTGGGACCAGAGGGCACCTGAACCCATCCCCGGGAAGGCTTGGGATGCTGCTGGCCTGGGCTTGATGGTTTATTCTGGGATGAGAGCGCACTGCGGGTTTAAAAGTTGTCAGTTTGGTGATACCTCAGTGCCCATCCCCCAGCTCTAATTAACAGGTTTGCACCCTTCACTCTCATTACCCGACCCATGGGGAACAGCCTGGCCACCCCCAAGGAAAAGCAAGGAGAAAGCAGAAAGAGAAAAATACCCATAACTTTGCTAATAAAAGACATGACAAGGATGATAAATTCAACCTTTCCTCGGCTGCCCTTCCTGTTCCAGAAACCATCCCTTACTCTAAAGCGCCAGGTGATTTTTTTTTTCTCCTTTTCAATACCGAGCAGATTTGGGTGCCTGGCACAGCATTTTTTTTTTTTTTTTAAATTTTTTTTGGTTTTGTTTTTTACCCCAGCTTGGTGCAAAGTGCCTGAGTCTGATCTCCGAGGGAAATCTGTGAGCGCACGAGGCAGACGGCTGCCGCTCCTCGGAGGGCCATCAGGGCTAAAGAAGGAACTGCTCCCATTGCTGGTTTGGGGGGGGATTTAGAAGGGTTTGTGTGTTTTCAAGTGGTATCCTCTGGACTTGGCTCCAGATGCTTTAGATTTTGATATTATTAATTCTTCCCAGATGGTTACCATTCTCATGGTAAACCAGTGAGCCGGGATCCAGAAGCACCATCCCACGTCCCGAGGCTGCAATGAGAAGTAAAAGATTTCACCCTCAGGGAGGGGTGGTGGGAAATTCCTATGTTCATCCACAAACAACATGAAAACCACAAGTTTTGTTTGCACATGAACCAAATCCCATGTTTCTGCCCCTCGGAGGGTGGGCAAAATCTGGGCTTTACTGAAGGTTGCAGGCCAGCATCCCAGGACATCAGGTCTGGGATGGAGCCACTCCTGGGGGAGCTGCTGCCTGGGGTGGGCCACAAAACCCCCCAGACAACAAACCTGCCACCCTCGGCTGAGCTCCCTATCAGGAAAAATAGGGTATTTTCATGGAAATCAATCCACTATGAACAATTTGCAGATGGAGCAAGAGGCCAAATGCCCACGCTAACAGCAGCAAACTCCTCCCACCAGCCCTGATTTCCACGTTTCCCACTGGCACACGGGCTTCCCTCCACGTGCACGGACACATCCCTCTTCTCACCCCAGCATGGTTTAGGCCACAGCAAACTATACACTAAATAGATCTGAAAAATCGATCCGGCTCTTCTTTTCCTTTCCTGGAGCGTGGGCAGCTCGGCGGGAGGAGGGCAGCCAGGCAGAGCCAGAGGGATGCTGCACCCGCGGGTCCCCAGCTCTCCTCATCCCCCTGGCCCCCACCTCGCCGTTGAAGCTGAGACCGAAGGCGAAACCTGCCCGAGACCATTTTTCTTTCTTATTTTCCGTCTTTCATATTCTTTGCACAGCCCTTCTGTCTGGCGATATGCTAACACTGCCACCAAATTGAAGTTGGAAGATAAGAGCAATCAAATCCATTTCCACAGGATACATTTAACTGGACAGGTTTTGCTTTAAACCTAAGTACCCTGCTGGGGATTCATTACCAAAATCCATCCGCTTCCCATTTGTTTCTAATGGGAGGGAAGATGAGTTTTGAATAATTAAAGACAGCTCCTTTCTGCCTGCTGCTGGACGGAGCAAAGGTTGTGCCGCTGCTCTGCCTGCTCTGGCATCCGAGCCCAGCACTGTGTAGTAACCCTACAAAACCCCTAAACTACTCACAGAATGGTTTGTGGGTGGGGACGGACCTTTAAAACCCATCTAGTCCAGCCCCCCTGCCATGGGCAGGGACATCTTCAACTAGATCAGGTTGCTCCAAGCCCCGTCCAACCTGACCTTGAACACCTCCAGGGATGGGGCATCTCCCACCTCTCTGGGCAACCTGGGCCAGTGTCTCACCACCCTCATTGTAAAAAAAATGTCTTCCTTATATCTAGTCTGCATCTCCCCTCCTTTAGTTTAAAGCCATTATTCCGTGTCCTATCACAACCGGCCCTGCTAAAAGGTCTCTCCCAGTGGAATAACCCTCCAAACCCCCACCCAGCTCCTATTTGCAGGATCCTGGCTGAGTGTTGTGGATGGGGCGATGCACTTCACTCGTAGGAGAGAAGCAGTAATATATTTATTGGTCTAAACCAGGGGTTTAACAAAGTTTGATGGTAAATGTGACGGTGTTTTCACAAGATTCAATAGCAAGGCACGCTTGGTTATTTACTGCATAGAGGACAGGCTCAGGCAGAACCATCAGGGAGACCCTCCGGTTGAGTCACGAGGTTCGGTAAGGACCCTCTGGCATTCTAAACTCCTTCTCCGAGAGGAGTCTGGGTGCAGCCGGATCCAATCCAAGGCCCAGACTCAACCAACGGTTTATGTCTAAAGGCTTATGTAAGTGCAATCCATCCTTTGTATCACTTAGGTAAGAATGTCAAAGTTTAGCATGCTAATAGTCACTTACCGAGGATCTGTTGCGGCAAGGAATCTCTGAACCTCGAGGAGTAACCCTGGGAGACGTCCCTGCTCAAGGGGAGATCCTGGCATGCAGCTGCTGTTGTGCAGGAAAGCTCCAAAGGTTCTCGGGCTGGTCACTATTGATGATTGACCCACAGTCATATTTGCACATTGACCACAGAACCAGCACCACTCAAGTGAGCCCTTGGCTATCGTGTTGTTTTCTGCCTCCCCGAAACCACATTGAGCCCCAGACGCCACCATCCCGACTAGATGTACCCATTGGGTATCGCTTGGGCAGGGTGACGGGAGGTGAAGGTCAGGCTGGGGACCGGGAGGAGGGAACGGAGCATCACTCTGAGACCCCGGCTCCTGGGCTGGGCGCTGGGCTTTGCAAAGCGCCGGCTGCGAGTCAGACCAGGCAGCAGGTGAAAGCGGCACTTTAAAAACATCTCCCTGAAGAAGGAGCTGGGAAACAGGCAGTGATGCTCCCCAGCTCAAAGCTCTTCCACATTCCAGTCTGTAGTTGCGTCCTCTCGGAAGGGCTGGGCTGCCCAAGCGATCGCTTTCCCTTGCAAGGGCAGCGGGGGGAAAGGGGCGACAAACACCACCAGTTAATTAAAAAGCCTCGCTCCAACAACGTAGCAGAGCTTTTGAAGTAATTTATGATCGTTTATTCATTTTGTCCCAGCACAATCTCTGTGGAAATGTAAAATTCAGCTACTGTATGATTTTCTTTTTGCATTGACTGGAAAGAGAAAGAACGTATAGATTCTGTTAAATTAATTATCAGCATTGATTTCTTGTCTTTTTTATATTTTTATCCCCAGACAGAGCCCTCGGTAACTTTGAAGAATCTCTAGCGCTCAGGCTTGGAAAATTGATCTAGCGGTTTCTGTGAAGCAACATTTCCAAGCTCCCCTTCCTCAAAATACACTCTAAATGTTAATTTGCATGCTCGAAAGGAACCGGGTGATTTGTCATTATATTTGCCTCCTCTCCCCTCTCCCAGACGTAGCTACTCGTTCCTTTCTTAATTGATTTTCATATTTAGATTCAGTTCCAAGGAAAGTAATTTGGGGACTGAATCGGAGAGAGAATTAATAGCTGACAACAAACGGGAACTTCGAGGGGACTTCATTAGGCCATCCGAGCGCCCAGGCTGGTCCTCTCTTCCTCCAGCAGTTTCATTTTTCTTGATCTATTATAAATCATTATTCTGAAAAATAGCTACTAAATAGACACTCCTCACTGCTTTTGCAAAGCAGAGGTGAAATCTGCCAGCTAAGGGAGAAGAAATTATTTGCAAACATTCACTGGAATAAAAGCCCCGGAGGGTCTCTCCCAGCTCCATCAGTCATTGCTAGCAGCGGCTCAGGTGTGCAGGATCCGTGTGTCACCGCAGCCTGGGGCCAGACCCAAGACCCCGGGGGCGGACGTCTCTAGCAAAGGCAGGCACTGCAGAGCCTGGCGTGATGCACATTCCCACCCAGGCATCACAGATTCGCCTTGGGATGCATCCGCATCTCTGGCTGGGTCCAGCAGGAGCTGCACCAGGGAAGGGAGAGGAGCCCGAGGAGGTGCCGTGACTTGGGCAGAAGAGATTCCGTGTCCTGAAGGCACCCAGGGAAGCGCAGCCACAGAAGATAGCATGGAAATCTCCCAGGAAAATTGCATTCCAGACCTTTTGCAGCTGGCACCCATAGCTTGCAGCACCCTTCACCGGCAGAGGAGACATCCCCTCCGCGCTCGGGGACCCCAAGGCACCCAGGATGCTCATGATGGCCACGTAGCTGCCAGCTTTGGTTGGAAGAAGCCTGGAGCTCCGAGACACCCTGGTGCTGGCAAACCATCCTGTCCCCAGGGCTCTCTGGGTCTCCTGGGGCATAGCACAGGGAAGCCTTTGATAGCCTCTTGTCCCAGAGCTCTCATTAACACTACTTAATTAACAGTCCCAAGGGTATCAGACAGTGTAGCAGCACTCCAGCTGATGGGAATTACCCAACACCAAGAGTTCCCTGGGTTGACCCCCCCAGGGAGCTGCAATTCCCCTTCAACTCCGCTTTTACCCATTGCACTTTTAGCACCTGAACTTGTTAAAAATATTCCCCCCATCTTTTAAGGAAGAAATGTTTTTCTGCCACTACATTTCATTTTAGGGCTACTCCGAAGCTGGCTGGAGAAAGCAGTTTCTTCCTCTCTCTTACTGTTCTAAACACAGTTAATTCTTTTATAAATTAACTTGCACCATGTCACAGTACATTACCTCACCTTGGAATATTTTTATTCTGAACTTTGCATGGCTGATAAATGGAACGATGCTTGGATTTTCTCTGGGGATGTTTTACCCATAATGTAACTTATTAAAATACAGCTGACTGCAGAAGAAATAGCACTTTTTCAACAGGGTCCAGGTTATCCAGCGAAACACAGATAATGAATAATGGTTTATGGCAAAACTGATCATTCAGCAGCTATTATACAGACTGGCCCCGTGGTTTCCTTTAATCATCGGGAATTGCTAGGCAAGGTGCCATGGACCACCGGCCAGCTGAAAAGCAGGGGTCCCCAGGAGGGGAATGGCACAAGCTCACCTCCAGGGGTGACAACTCGGGTGAGCCCTGCCAGCGCCGATGTCCCTGCCCGCCCGCTGTGGCCAGGGAGCTGTACCTGCTTCTGCAGCCATTGTGGTTTATTCTGGCATTTTATCCCTGGCTGTGAAACGCTGCTGTATTTATAGCAGGGGCCGTGAGGTGGAGCGGGGAGGTTTTACTGTTGCCTGTGTTTGCTTTCTTCCGAGTGTGGGGCAGGATGGGGCAGTGTCACCTCGCCTGGCATCAACGGCTGCTCCACCGGATCCGGGCGTACACGTCCCTTGAGATACGCCTCCCGAAGGTTCGAGGATGCCAGGCACGTTTCTCCGGTTATTACCCACATTTGCGAAGGCTGCCCCTCCTTTCCCCATCGGCTACAGCCTGCTCCCCCCACCTTCGGTGTTGCCTTCAGCCAACAAATGCCTCCCACCCTTCCCTCCAGGTCCCCCTGCCCACGCCGCGGCAGAGGGTCCCAGACCATCCCTGCTCCCAGACCGGCTCCCATTTTAGCCACCAGCAGCCCAGCTCGGGCCCAGCACACGCTGAAGGACAGTTTCAGTCACCAAGAGGAGGGAAGGTGGCTCCCACCGGAGCCAAGAAGCAGGCAGAACCCCTCATGCTCCATCGTTCCACGGATTCCTGAGACAGACCCGTGTGCTGCGTCCGTCAGAGCGCTGGGGACAGCGGTGGCTCCGGATGGAAGGCCGGAATGCCTCCGGATCCCCTCTGCAACATGGGGTTGGGGGAAGCCGTGGGGCAGGCTCCCCCAAAAAAGAGGGGAGATGCAAACCCTCCTTCTCCCGATCCCTCCCTTTTATAGCACCCTGAGCCAGGGAGGGACCATTAACCCTTCCCTGCCCGCAGGCCCTCCGCTGTAGCCCAGCAGCCCCCCCAGGCAGGGCAGCAAGGGGACATCATGGGGACACCTGGCACCTCAATGTTGATCCTGTCCCATTTCTTCCCTTTCCAGCCCCCGACACCGGGGTATTGCCTGGCAGCTACCGGCAGCCATGAGAAAAAGCAGATGGTAAATAGACTCATTTTCCGAAGGAACGTTAACCTGGAGAATAAGCAGCAGAGGGGCAAATGGAGCTGCTTGGAGGAGTCAGGGAGGGGGACGGGATGTGATGGGCAGGGAAGGAAGGTGCAACGTGCCCCCAGGTGGGAGAGGAGAGCGGTTGGGAATCCCTCCACCCGATATCACCCAACAGGCAAACTGTCTTGTGCCGGGAGGCTTGGTCTGCTCCCAGCCCGGGTGACATCCAGGGATGCTGCTGGGGCTGCCATGGGCTCCGTTGGGTAACACTAAGTTGTTATAACACCAAAGTGCCTCAGTTTCCCCACTGGTGCCCCAAGGATAACCTCCGTTATCAGCAGTGTGGGTAGCGACGTGTCACACGTCCAAAGTACAGTGAGAATCTCTGCAGAGAGATGTAAATCCGAGTCCAACACTTCTTCCCCGCATCTCTTGGGAAGCTCAGACGGTAATTAGCTCTGACAGCAGGACCCCAGCTGGCAGGAGGGCAGGAGCATGGTCTGGCTTGAAAGCACCAGGCACTGCTTGCTTAGAGCCATCCCCCCCATCCTGCCTCCTGCCAGAGCATCCCGATTTCCACGGTGGGGCTTCTAAAATCCAGGGGTTTGCACGCGTGGACTTTGCTCAGTGTTTAGTGGGGTTTAAAACAGCTTCTCTGCAGTGCTGGCAGCCACCTGGGATGGGAGGCAGCAAGCGGGATGAGGAGGAGCAGCAGGAAGGGGGCGGGTGCCTGAAGGGTCTCATGGAACCCCCCCTTTTTGCATTCCTCATCCCTGTGCTGTTCCCAGCACATCCCGCTATCCGCACCGGCAGGCTTGACTTGAACTGCCCCACATAGCCCCAGAACACCTCCCGACGGCTGATTAGCAGGAGTCTCTCTGCTTACGGCTCCTTGAGACTCTTCCTTCTCTCTTTAATCAACACCTCCTCTTCCTCCAGCAGCAAATCTGCCTGCGCAGGCAGGAGCCCCCGAGGCCTGACCGCCGGAGCTGCCGGGGCAGACAGGTGCCCGGGAAGCTGAGCGGCAGCCGCTGCTTTCCCAAATCCCTTCTTAATTATGAACGATGAACACTCGAAAATCTGACCCGAGGTGGCTGTTGTTGAGTCATCCTGTGTTTAATTGCTCGCAAATGTTACACTCGCTCGCAGTGTGGGCTGTAAATTACCAGCAAATAAAGTGTGGAAGCTGCTTTACAGTTAATAAAGCGCTTCTTGGGAAAGTTTTGGATTAAACACATCTTCCTGCTGAGCGAACAGCCCCTTTCCCAGGGATCAGGCTGCAGTGAGGGGTGCAGGGGGATGCGGAGATGCTGGGCTGGGGGATGCTGACCTGTCGCTGGACCATGCCTGCACCTTGCAGGTAGGAAGAGCCACAGCGAGGGGGACAGGTAAAACACAGAGGCATCCAGTCCAACTGCTGTGACAATGTCTGTGCCACTTGCTGAGAGCCTCAGAAGTGCCAAGTACTATTTATCAATATTTCCCGATACCCCCCAAGGTGAGTCTTTCTGAAGATTTCAACATGAGGGTTCGGTAAGTGACTTCAAGTGAAAAAAGAAAAAAAAAAATAGAATCCGCTATTCGGCAGTACAGATTTCCCCAGAGGCTTCTGTTATTATCATCTTTGCTGTTATGAGTGATTTATCCTTGATGTTCCTGGCTTGGTGTACACTCTGCAAATTATTGCTCCCACAGTGAATCCAGCCCGGCTCGACACCTGGGCAGAGGGGAAACAGCCGCCACGGGTGCCAGCATCCCTCTGCCTTCCCTGGGGGCTGTCTCACTGCCCAGAATCATAGAATTACAGAATTGTTTTGGTTGGAAGAGACCTTTAAGGTCATCAAGTCCAACCATCACCCCAGCACCGCCCAACCCACCCCTGACCCACGTCCCTCAGCACCGCGGCTGCCCGGCTGGTGAACACCTCCAGGGATGGCGACTCCACCACTGCCCTGGGCAGCCTGTCCCAATCCTTCGCAACCCTTTACATGCAAAAATTTTTCCCAATATCCATCCTAAACCTTCCCTGGCACAACTTGAGTCCGTTTCCTCTTATCCTATTGCCTGTTACTTGGGAGAAGAGACCAAAATGATGGTTTGTTCATGACTAACAGGAAATAAGATTTCACATCATTTCTAGATCATTCATGGAGTCGTGCTGAAAGGAAATGGTACTCTTTGAAGCAAAGCATCCCCCTCCAAGAAAATCAAGGTTATTTCAAGGTTTTATAACTTCCCGTCGGCCATCAGAAAACAGGAAGCAAAATCAATACCAGCAGCATCCATCAAACGTACCTCAACCCACTGCGTCCCTCTGATTTCCTAGAAAAGGAAGAAGCGCTACTGCTTTTTCTCCATCTTCCTCCCTAACTCCAAGACAAAGCATAATTGATTGATGGAGGAGCCTCTTTCCATGAAGGCACTTACTCTGCTTTGCAAAGAAATGCAAACTGCAATTAGCAAGGTTTTTTCTTTCGGCGTGTGCAACCTGGAAACGCTCAGCAGTCCTCGGAAATGCTCATCAATCCTTGGAAATGCTCATCAATCCTTGGAAATGCTCAGCCGGGGGATGGAGCATTTATGGGTGCTGAGCAAGGGGTCAGTCCTTCAGACATTGCAACAGGAGCTGGTGGCATAAACAAAGATTTTTCAGGATCAACCAGAGAGTTCAGCGACATTTCAACTCAAAGCATCGCCCTGAGGCGGTCGATGTGTCCACGGTCTATCAGTCCTGCTGTCCCCATCACTGATGGCTTTTAAAAGTCCTGCAGGTTCCCCCTCCTCCCCATCAGCTTCAGACACCTTGCCACGGATCCAGACTGCAAAGGAAAACCACAGTTCCTATGAAACACAGGTGGGAAATGAGATTTATCTTCACGTCGAGGATGACGGATAGAAAGACCATGGTTATTTTCTTGGGGCACCCAGTTGGGGTGTTCCTGTGTTGGGCTCACCCAGCATCTCCTGCAGACCCATCCCCCATCTCAATGCTTTGTTTGGAAAACATTACCCATCCCTTAGAAAAAGCCTGGGACAGCCAGAAAGCCATTTCCTCTAGCAGAAATAGCTGGAAGAGAGCAAAAGAAGCAGGGAGGAAGGAAGCTGTAAAGCAGCGGAAGCTGTAAGACGTTCATAACCTCGGTACGGCAGCGCTCAGGAGCTGGAAAGGAATAAAAGAGTATCTGGTCTTTGTTCAGCCCTGGAGCCACGGCTCTGGCAAAGATGAGCAAGAACAATAAAACTTCCACCAGTCCTAGGTTTTCCTTGATGGAATCCTTAAGGATTTTCTCAACAAGAACTCTGAATATTGTGAAAATACTAACGGAAAACATTTTTGTTGTCTCCGGGGAGGAAGATGCACATAAAGTGGTTTTTCCTGGCTGGGTCGTGCTGGCAGCAGCCCTGGGTGCAAATAGCTGCTGCACGGATTTCAGGAGCCACCTTTGGAGAAACACTGGAAGGAAACATGTCCTTCCCTCCTTCCCTCTCTCCTTCAGCTAATTTTGTATTTCTCTTTCTGGCTGTGCTGCAGAGAGTAATGAACGTGGGTGATTTGCCATCAGATAAATTGCATGCCATTAGCTGCCTGTTTAGAGACCATATTTCCTCTTTGTGATGAGAGCTCAATATCTTTCCAATGAGTTATTACTCGGAGATCTTCTAGACCTGGACTTTAAGTACCGAGCAATTACTGCGCCATAATTCCAGGGCTGCTTGCCTCCCTGCTAGACACAGTCTCTTAAGCCTTGTCAGGTTGACTGGAGGAAGCTTTTTTAGTTTTAAAAGAATGGCTTAATGGCAGCTGTTTCCAGCAGCTCGCTCTTCTTTTTTTTCTTTCCTTCTCCTTTTCCATCCCGCCTTTTCCGCTGCCCACTGCAATCCCCTCGCCCTGCCCAGCAATGCTGGGGGGCGAAGGAGGGGGTTGCTGGGGCTGCAGGGTTGCACCTTGCAACAGGAGTGTGTTAGAAATAATGGAAAAGTGGCCCAAATCCTGCACCTACACAGGCGTTAACCCGTGCCACTGCTGCCCCGTTGTGCCCAAGCTCTCCCGGGGGGCACATCCCAGCCCAACATCCCCCAGGGATGCAGCCCATTGCTAACCCTACTCCCACCTTGCCCGCTTGGTACCTCCCGCACCGCCTGCTCCAACAGCCTTGGGCAAACTCCTTCCTGCTCTACCACCGCCTTCCCTGTTGGCAAAGCAGGAAGAGAAGTCCTTCCTTCCCTTTGGGAAAAGCTGTTTGCCTTGGGACACAAGTCCGGAGCTCCGCTTGCGTCTTTAATACAAGTGAATTTTGCCCTCCAAGCAGCCAGTCAAGGCTGGAGCTCGGCGTGGCAGCAGCAGAGGTTCAAACAGTGGTTTTTACTTTAAATCTCCTTATTAGAAGAGTATCAGCTTGTCCTGACCTTTTCTATACCTCAAGGGAATAATGGTTCATGTCGGGAGCCCCACTTGGAGCTGTTTGAACAAAAGGTTCCCAAGATCTGTCCCTTTTTCTCCTCTTAAAAAAACAAATTCCAAAAGTAATAGGTACTTCTTCAAGCTTTGCATGGAGCTGGAGTTGAGCCCGGCTCTTGTCTGACACAGTGGTAGCATGGGTTGGAGGGACATGCCTGCGGTTGTGAGAAACAGGGGCTCTAAAACCAGAGGAAAACCACCAAAATTCTGCAAATTCCTCGCACTCCCCACATGCCCAAGCACGGGCAGTAACGCCGCTTCCATGCAGGGAGAGAGGTCGAGGGGGGACGACGTACCTGGAAGCGGCGTCCCTTTTAGGGAGCACCAGCAGCTCCTCTGCCTGCAAACCAGCCCAGTCACTGCCAGAGATTCACTCCCCAAAAGCGCGTTTCTTTTTTATTAAAGAATACGGCAACAACAGGTGGAAAAATCAGGGCTAAAGCTGTTAATGCAGAGTCGACGGCGCCGGGGGCAGCTCACGCATTTTTAAACAACTCAACCTGCAGAAGTGGAAAACGAGAGAAGCAGAGTGTCCCGGGGCTGTCCCGCTTCCCGCTCAGCTCCTGCTCCGTGTGCCTCCGCCTCCTCCCAGCCCCAGGACAGCCGGATTCCAAGCTGAGTCCTTGGCACCCTGGGTAGTGGGACAGGACAGGGTGCAGTGGGATGGGATGCAGTGGGATGGGATCAACGAGATGGGATCAGCAGGATGGGTAGAGTAGGATGGGGTCGGCAGGATGGGATGTGGCGGGATGGGATCAGCGAGATGGGATCGGTGGGATGGGATAGAGTAGGATGGGGTCAGCAAGATGGGATGCAGAGGGATGCGATGCAGCAGGATGGACTGAAATGGGATGGGGCCAGCAGGGAGAGATTCAGTGGGATAGGACGCAGTGGGATGGGAACAGCAGGGTGGGATGCAGTGGGATGAGATGCAGTGGGATGAGATGCAGCAGGATGGGATCAGAGGGACAGGATGCAGTGGGATAGCATCAGTGAAATGGGATGCAGGGGGATGGGATGGGATGGGATGGGATGGGATGGGATGGGATGGGATGGGATGGGGTGCAGCCAGATAGCATCAGTGGGATGGGATGTAGGGGGACGGGATGCAGTGGGATGGGATGCAGTGAGATGGGATCAGCAGGGTGGGATGGAATGGGATAAGGTCAGTGGGCTGGGATGCAGCAGGATGGGATACAGCGGCACACAGCACAGCAGAACAGGGGGAAGCGGGGTGGGATGCAGCAGGACGGGATGCAGGGGACAGGGTGCAGCGAGGTGTGATGCAGCAGAGGGGCCGAGCACCCGCGGGTGCCTCCCCAGCACTGCTGGGATCTCCTTCGGGAGCGGGGCCTGGCTCTCGGAGCAGCCCCGAGGACTAACTCCCAGCAAACAAGTTTATTCATGAATAATGAATTTCTGTTAATTGATGAAGAATGTTCCTGATGAGCAACTAAACACCTAGGTAAGCCTCGGGTGGACGGATGGGTGGGTGGTGGGCACCACAAACCCCTGTTCTACCAGGGCAAACGCTCTCTTATGGTAAAAATGGTAAAACTGAGCTAGCCAGAAAACTTGCCTTTTTTTTTTTTTTTTTTAACTGCTCTTCTTCCTTTTGCCATCTCTCCACCTTCAGGGCTTGGAAAGCCTCCCGTTACCCTCACAAAGGCATCGTGTGCCTGACGGGATCAGTGGGTTGACCCTGGCTGCTCTTGGCTGCAGAGCTGCTTGTTTGAATCAAAATCTCTTTCTATTCTTCCTATGACTTTATTCCCACTATCAGAGGCAGGAAAAGCACCTCATCCTGGGACAAGCCAGGCTAGATGTCTACTCCGCGGTCAGATTTGTTTCTCCCTTTCCCTTCTGCAGAAAAAAAAAAAAAATTGGATTATTCTTTGCATTGTTGGGGTGGGTTTTTTTTGAATGACCAAGTAATGGAACAAACCTACGGGAGGTATTTCAGCCTCCCAAACCGCTGACGTTGGAATGTATCCAGGAGACCAGGCTAACACTGGGAGTATTTTAAATAGACCAAATAATGATTGCTTTGCAAAGCCAGATTTTTATGTCTCAGGCCTCAGGCAGGTAGAGTTCAAGTGCGTTTCGGTAGTGTATTAATAGTGTATTAATGAAGCCCACATACACCGCTTGTGATCTTCAAAGGCAGTCTTGTTTTTGAACTGTAATTGTCCACTGAGAAATGACAAAACAAACAGCAATTACACTGGAAAAGGGATTTTAAAAAAATTATGCCAGTGGGACTGGAGCTCATAAAACAGCGTTAGTGATATATGCACATTAAACTGTTGCCAATTGCTGGAGAATTGAAAGCACAGAAGTGCCTTGTTTTCATGTTTTCTCTCTTTTCCCTATTTTTATTATTCAGTTTTTGCCGCGTGAGCGATGCCCAGGGATGAAGGCAGATGGTGCATCTGCAGCCAGACCCATGAGGAGCTCCCAAAATGTCCCTGCGTTGAGATGGGGACCGGAGCTGGTCCTCTGGCATCCCTGAGCTTGCAGGAGGTGCCGTCCCTGGAAATGCCAAAAAATTCCTCCACATCCAAGGTGCCCCATGCTGCCACAGCGTGGGGAGCTCCCTTCCAGCACCTTTAAGAGCGAAGCTACAAGATGTGCCCTGAAAACTGCTCCAGCCTCTCCCAAAAGATGAGAGCTTACCAACCCAGGGGACATTTTTATTAGCGTGATGCTAATAATTCATTATTTTTATTAGGGTGGCACTGTCCCTCCTT
>VZSF01009821.1:277801-296525 GCA_013398295.1 Chionis minor | reverse complement strand
AGGGTGGCACTGTCCCTCCTTATTGGCAATCTTAAGAATTCTTTTTTCCACGAGATAATAGAAGCCACGCCGGACCCAGTGTGCAGAAAACTGTTGATAACAACACGGGGCCATTTATTTTGTGCAGTATTGTTAAAGCGAAAACACCAGCCAGGCAGCAGCGGCCAATTACTGTCAGCTCCTACCTGCAAATAGGGAAAAATTCCCCCTCCTAGGAAGGAGAAAGAGAAGTTATGGACTGGACTCGGTGCTGCGGCAAGGATAATAATAATAATAAAAATAAAAATAATAATAATAATAATAACAACAACAACAACAACAATAACAACAACAACAACAACAACAATAAGTTATGTGTCTGGAAAGATTAGGGGCTGAAGTGCTCCCTGCCTGCTCTACCATGTTGGGTTTCCACTTTTATTTTTGGAGCGTTTCCAGTTTTAGACCAGTTTCTCTTTACATTAAGTGCACTTTTGTATTAAAACCAGCGAAGTGTATTGTTGAGACCTAACCTACTGTAATTTAAGTAGCTTGTGTAAAAATGTTAAGCAGTAAATGGTCGCTGTCAGCTCTATACAGAAGCTCTAAACCCACTGAACTATTCAAAGGTTCTGGCTTCAGGGTCGGATCCGGCACCTGCCGGCGTTGCTGCCCTCCAAAAGTGGAGGCAAAATAAATGCTTCTCTGCATCAACATTTTCCACTAATTCAGTCGTTGCAAACCCGAGGAATTTGGGATGAGAAAAAATAGAAAAGCTCATTTTCCTTTTCCTGCCTGTGAATAAAGCTTAAGTAATATATTAATTTTAAAATGATAAAGAATATGAAAATCAGGAACAAAGCGCTCAGCTCCCTCATTGCAGATAGTACTTATCTTGTTTAGGAAATCAGTTTTAAATGCATGCTCAGATAAGCTTATTTTTTCTTCTGTTGCTAGCACATTTTAAATAGTTTTATTTAACTAATAAAAACCATTTTTTAATGCTGTTTTTTGGGTGTCTTAAATTGAAAACCAATTTCCATCCGAACAGACCGTGGCACACGTTGCGAGTCCAAAATTAATAATCATCTCATAAAAAAGAAATGCATCATTCCCTATATTACAACATAATAAAATGCAAACACGAAGAATTTCCATAAATATATAGATTAAGCTACGTAATTGCTTAAGTAACCTCGTATGCATAAAGTGTTTTCTTCTGTTCAGCAAAAAAAAAAAGAGTTGTAAAAGAAGTAAACCTGCAGATTAGTAGTCACCAAGCAAGAATAATGGAGTTAAGAAAATAAATAAAACATATAAATGAGAAACAAGATTAAAGCTGATCATTTAAACCAAGCTTTCTGCTTTGCTAATTTAAATCATGATTAAAACGGGTGGCTGAAATCAATCATTGCCAAAGTCTCGAGCTTCAAAGCTCCTTCCACTCCAGGAAGGGCTGGGAAAGGGTGGGGACAGCCCTGGCCTGCTGGGGGATGCAGTGGGACGTGGTGGGACACAGTGGGACATTGTGGGATGGCGGCAGGGCATCTTCTGAGTCTCACCCCGCCTGTGGCTGTTGGGCTGGTGCTCTCATGGATTAAAAAAACTAAATTACAAGCAGCAAGAGCTGCCCAGGGTCGTTAAATCCTTCCCAGCCCCTGCTCTGTCAAACGCCGCAGGCTTGAAGAGACGTGTTCCACAGTTGTTTCTGACTGCGCAGGTCAAGGAAAACTGGAATTTGGGGAGAGACGGGGGCATTAGAAAAGAGGCGGTGTGGTGGTTGATGCTCGGTTTTGGTGCACACCCCTCCATGTTCAGGAAACGATGGGTGGCCCAGAGCCACAGGGTAGGGAGGTGAGATCCCACCACGTGGCAGCCACCGAGTCCATCCCCTCCGAAGCTTCGTACGGGCAGGAAAGTTCTATAGGAGAGCGAGAACAGGGAACCTCCCAGCTAGGCATCCTGCAAGCCTACTACAAGGTGGGAAGGGGCAGCAAACACCTGCCAGCCCCATGGCAGCGTCCGTGCTGCTAACCCATCCCACCTTGATGGGAGATGGGAACCACCTTGCTGCTGCCATCACTGTTTGGATGCTGCAGGGAGCCTGGGGATGTGCTGCGTTCACAGAGCCCCACCACAGCACCCACACCAGCAGCCCCCTACGCGTGGCCATGCCACCACCAGCAGGTTTCCCACCACCGGGGAGCAGTGAGGACTTCACATCCCTCCATACTGGGTTCCTGGTGGTCCTTCACACCGCTCCCGAGGAAGTGTAGTCTTTATGGAGTGGATGGGGAGATGCCTGAGGAGATGGTTTTGGATTTTAGCAGGGCCTGGAGCAGCCCAGTTGATGTGGCAGCGCAGCTTCCCACTGGCTACGGCAGCATCCCAGGAAGATACTCGGAAAAAAATACAATTCCTTCCTGCGTCTCTCGCTCTGACTCGCTTCCAAAGCCCACCCCCGCTCCTGAGCAAACCAGGCCATCTTTCTTCCATGTGAAAGAGAGAGGCTCAGCAAGATGTAGCAATAATCTGTCGTTTTCTATTCCGCTGCTCAGCGAGGAGCCTCGGGGGATGGCGGGGAAGGAAAGGGACCTCAAAATAGCGGCAGACTTTTCTGTGCAGCTGGAGAAGCTTTCCGGAACAAAGAAAAACCTGGAATAGAGCAAACATTCCCCATTCCTATCCCAAGGAAAGGGCTTGGGTGCAAGCAGCAGGGAACGCCCTATGTATTTTGCTTGGTTGGGAACAACCAGCAGGACCCTCTGGAAGAGGTGGGAGGCTTCAAAGGGGCATCTACCGCCATCAACCAGCTGTGGCTCCCCAGGGCTGGGACTCCCCGGAGCATCTCCTCTGGGAGCTGGGTTCGCTTTTCCTCCCCTACCAAGACGTTGCCCAGCCTCGTGTCCTGGCGTCGATTGCTCCATCCCTGGAAGAGACACCTCTGGCCTGGGCAGGGAATGGCTGTGCAGTGTCCTGCCGGTGCCCGGCCAGTGCAGCCCCGTGCTCCCACCTGCGCTTTGAACCCTCCAGCAGCTGATGGGTTCGGATGGAGACCAAAAAGGGCATTGGCAGGAGAGGTGATCCCTGAGCATGTCGCCCAGGTGCTCCCTCCGAGCCCTCATCAGGGAGAGAAATGCTAAAAAAGCCACCATCTCCTCTGGGAGGAGCACCCACATGCTGGTCACCAGCTGGGCTCCAGGAGATGAGCATCTGCTGTACGTGGCTGGCACGGGAGGAGCACACCGGGCTGCACTGTACCAGAGCCTCCCTGCCTTGGGACAGCAACAGGGACAGGGCCACCAGTCCCCGTGAGAGCCACCGTGTGCCCGCAGGGTGCTGTCTTGCCCACCGGGGTTCAGGGGTGGCAGCGAAGGCACGGCCAGTTTGAAGCCCCCATTTGAAGCTCACTGCCTGCAGGTGGGACCACAACAAGCAGTCGCCACCGTCGGTGCCCTGCCATGCCTCCGAAATGAGACCTGAGCTTCATACTCTTCATCAAACACTATGGGCCTTTGTCCCCTCTCCCCATCATCCTCCTGCCCCCAGAAGAGAGAGGAGATGCCTGGAGCCAGCACGGGGGAAGCTGCCCTGTAACTGGGGCCACAGGAGCTGCTCTTTGCTGGGGATGGGATGATGGAAGGACCAGGACAGTGTAATTCCTCCTTCTGCTAGGGCATGCGAGAGATTTGGTCTCCGGGAAGGGTGAGAGGCGCCTTTGCACCACCCAGCCTTGAGAATGGCTCAGCCCTGGGAGGGCACGGACCCCACGGCCAGTTCCCTGCAGGCAGCAGGGAATTTTGGTGCCTGCCTGGCTTGGGCTCTGGCCACATCCCAGCTCAGGAATTTCCAGGCTCCTACTGCCGCCTTGTTAAACCAAACTAGGCGTAAGCTGAAAGCAAACCGTGGCAAAGAAAGTGTTTGCAAAGCACCAGCACCAGATGTCCCAGGTCCCGGGTGAGCCTTCTCTACTCTAAAAAACATCAGCTTGAAGCTTTGTCTCGCCAAAAAAACAAGTACTAAGGCTACGCACGGGCCTCGCGTTGCCAAGGGGTATAAATTGGCACCTATTAGCCATCCTCAGAATAACTCTGACTTGTTTGACATAATGAGGTGATTAAATCAGCATGAGAAGTTCTGCTTCTTGAAGCCAACAGGACACGGTGAGATAAATTGTGTTTCAAATCACAGCACAATTAGGGAAAGGACGGAGCGCGGTTTGGGGAACGGGACATCTGCGTGGGCTTCGTCGAGCTTGCTGTGCCAGCAGCAAACGGGGGTCTGCATCAACCCACAGCCCTACCTCCTTTTTTGGAGCTCTGAGGGCTACGAACACACAAAGATTGCCTAATATGCCTGACTTCACCCATTTCTCAGCCCCCCTAAACCCATTAGGACACCGCTGCAACGGGTGCCAGCTCTAGTTAGCAACCTGCCACCATCTCCCACACCTACTGCCCACGTGTTTTCCTGCCGCCAAACTCTTGCTGTAGAAACTGGATGTGTTGGAGCTGGCGTTAACACAGACAGGCTTCCCCGGGATGGTCTCTGTTAGCAAAGAGCTTTTTGGCAAATAATTTACTTTTGTTTCACCAGACAGGTGAAATTGAGTAGGAAAGACGCTGCAGGGCACGTAGGGCTGGCAGTAAATGAAGGGAGCTTGCCATGTTGGTGAGGAGCACCTGAGCAGCATCTAGGGTTGGTGTCCTCAGCTGCTGGAGCAGGAGAGGGTCTCCATGCCATGATGCAGGAGAGGATCAGCCAAACAGAAACACGTGGGCGAGAGCTCCAGAAATCAACCTTTTGCCAATGGCAGCTGACCCAGGAGCTCCCCAAGATCCCAGGGGAGCTTTCCCACTCCCCAGCCCTATGCTGCTTTGGGAGATCTTCAGGGTCTCCACGTCAGCACAGATGCGCAGAGCTCCACCAAGCCCTCCGCCTCCATCCCGCCGCACAGACATTTCCAGCAGATTTTCAATGACCTTCAGAGGGTTGTCTCTGCTTGGCCAGCTCTCATCTCCGATGATTTGGTGCCTCTCTGGTTCTTGTTATGCAAATGGAGGTCTGGTAAATCTTTGGCCAGCAGTAATTCACATCTAGACATCATAGGGTCTGAAGATAATGAAGGTTTTTGAAATCCAATAGTCCCTAAACACTTTCAGGTTCTGCCTTCGCTTTGCTATCTTCATGCTTCAGGGACAAATCATTCCTTCCAATCTGTGTTCCCAGACCTTTTCACCTGAACTCCGGAGAATGATTTCAGTTAGGTCTAGCGCAACGCATGGTCATTTGTCATAAAATTATTTTTGTTCATTTATCTCCATTCTGCCTTTTCAAGTCCTTTTCTTGCGTGCTACTTCGGCCAAATTCCCAATTCCCTGAATTTATTATCACTATAAAATGGTTGCCTGCTCCACAGCATGACCTAGACGCACACCCCACTGCGATGCTTTAGAGGCCTTCGTCTGTTCCTATGGCAACTGGAAAAAGAGGCAAGCACTGCAGCCAGCACGGGGATGGATCCTGCATGGATGCTGACATCCCTCCCAGGCTGGGGGCAGGCCAGAAGAACATGGGGAGAAACACGATGCTGGGAAGAACGAGGCAGAAACATCCTCCTGGTGCTTTCCCTTCCCTAGTGACCCCATAGCAGCTCTGTGTGGCATCCATGTGTGACCAGGAGGACACAGCTCCCATGGGATGCTGGACCGTGCTCTGCTTGTCGCAGAAGGGCACAGCGCGCTGTGCTTCAGGCTGGGGTGGGATGGAGACAACAGGCAGTCAGCGGGATGTGGATTTAAGCATGGGGATGTGGATGTCCACCCCAGGTCACTGGGGTACCCGCGGTGCTACCTGTCCATCAGAGCCCACCCGCTGCCCAAGGGACCACGGCTGGGGTGGTGCAGGGACCTCCTGTCCCACGGTGACACCCAGCCGTGTGACACAAATCCCTGCGTCCCACTGGGCCGGTTTCGCTCTGGTTTCTTACTCTGTTTGTCCTCCGAGTCAAATATCTCACACAAACCCGCCGTCTCCAAACCAGCCATCTTTGCAACAAAAAGCTGCTTCTGCAAAATCTGCTGCCTTTAAACCTGTTGATAGACATTAATGCCTTTACTTTCATTTACTGGGGTTAGTCTCCTTTAATTCTTTATTAATCCCCACATCAGCCACTCCATCAGGTGCCTGGGATCGAAGTGGAGCCGACAGGCCTGTAATTATCCAGGTCATCTCATTTATCCATTTTAAACACCGGCAGAGATCTCACCTGGGAAATCAGCGGAGCAGATTCAGCTCTTGCTTTTGACACCGACATGATTTTGGTTTTCCTCCTGTGATGGGTTCCTGCCCCCAGGCCAGGGATCTTTTGGGGGGGGATGCCTGACCAGCACCTTGCATACAGCCACAGACACCATCCCTGACTCCCGTAGCATCCCAGCTTTCATTAAAAACCAGGAAAACAGCATGGAAAGGCCCCACATCCTCTCTGCAACATGGGGACTGGCTCCTCTGTTGCTGGCAGAGCGTGAGCTGGGCTCTGGGTGCGACAGCTCTCAAGTGCCACCACGGTATACACTGTATTTCCTAAGCATCCCCTGGTCCGAGGTTTATTAGTCCCCTCCATCACACAGCAGGATGCTTCTTCCCCCCCGATTTCCCAGTTTGGAAACAAATGTTCAAAACTAAAGTAAATAAAACTAGAGTGGGCACCGGCCTTACGCCAGGGGGAAAATTGGGTTAGTTCTTTCTGGAAATAATGGATTTTCCTGCGCTGGGTGTTTGCTTCAGTTCCTGACCCAATGTCCCTGATGAGGGGGGTGTCCAGGTGTGCCCCCTTCCCTACCGAGGGCAGTGGTGTCAGGGACAGAAGCTGCCCCACAAGGACTCCTGGCTGCTCTTTGGCCCAGGCTGAGCTTTCTCCTGTCAAGCAAAATACCGTGAAACCTCAAAGAAAATGAAAAAGAACATTTGCAGGCAACAACCCCTCATACTAGGGCGCCTCCAGCAGATCATAGAATCACTTGGCTTGGAAGAGACCTTCAAGATCATCGAGTCCAACCATAAACCTATGCCAAAACCACCCCTAACCCATGTCCCTCAGCACCACGTCTGCCTGGCTTTTAAATACCTCCAGGGACGGCGATTCCACCACCTCCCTGGGCAGCCTGTTCCAATGCTTGATAACCTGTTCGGTAAAGAAGTTTTTCCTAATATCCAACCTAAACCTCCCCTGCCACAACTTGAGGCCATTTCCTCTTGTCCTAACTTCTACCCACCATTACAAGCTACGTGCAGCAAGCCTTCCAAGGCCAGGCTGCCTTTAACACCCGTCAAAAGACACTAGAAAAAAGTGAAGAGGGTGAATAGGGATGAAGAAAAGCAGCAACGCTATGGAGCAGCGCCCTGGCTGCATTGCAGGGGAGGCAGCGCGTCCACGCGCACCTACGGCCTTTGATCCAGCGCTCCTGGTTTCCGACCTTACGCTGACCAAGGATGCTGCTTATCCAGGCAGCGCCTTGAGAGACCGGCCGAGCCCTGCGGATTCCCTCTGCAGAGGGTAGGAAGCATTGGAGGGATGGCCGGGAAATAGCTTCTCCTCCGTCCGCAGCCAGGGAGGAGAGACGGGCAGAAAAGCTGACGCTCGCTGCCATCTGGCACCGGAGTCCAGGGAGCCGGGGCTGGAGGTGAAGGAGAAAATAGCTTTTCTGTTTACCCGCTCAGTGGAAGGAGGAGGAGGAGGTTAAATCGGGACCATGAGCCGGTTTGCAAGCCTGGCAGGGGGCACAAAGCCCCATTTGTGACCTCTGCTCACCACTGCAAGAGCTTCTCCCTGAAGGCAGATGAAAATACGGGAGGTTTTGGTGCTGGGATGCACTGAGAACCAGAGCAGACATCACCAGGCTTTGCCCAGTGTTGATCAAAACCCCTCAGGGAAGCAGCTTTATACCAAAGGATTTGTGTGGGATCGCTGTTCAGCAGCAGAAGGGGTTGTCACGAGCAAAGGCGCTGTGGGGAGGTTACCAGGGGATGAAAACCTGCTGCGTTTTAATGCCTGAGGCTGGCAGGGGCTCGGCGGCATTTCCCTGGCTTTGTAATCCTGATTTGTGCTTCCCAGCAGGTCCCAAGCTGGGGACCAAAAGTGGGAGGCGACAGGGCAGCCTCCTGCGCGGAGGAGGTGGTCGGATCGCAAGGGATGCTCTGCCGGGCTCGGCACTGCCGGAATGCTCAGCGCTGCTGCGAGGAAGGAGAGCGCAGCAAACCCCACAAAATCACAGCAAACCCCACAAAATCCCAGCAAATCCTGGTGTTTGTCAGCCGGGAAAGGGCACAAAAACGGAACAGCCTCCCTGCAAGTGCTCGCCTGTGAGTTGTGGAGTAAGCGTTGCCGCAAGGCCCTCCCAGAGGAAGCTCAGCGCTGCTCCAGAGAGGCTGGAATTTGGGTTAAGGAAGGGATCGAGTCAACTATCTTCCTTCCCTCCAGCTGAAGGCACGTTTGCAGGTTCCTTGGGCACGGGAAGGGACCCAGGGCAGCCCGGGGGACATCATGGGGGCTACTGCCACCCAACACATCGAGTTCCGGGTGAGTGGACCCAGGGAGCCCGCAGGCAAGGGACACCGCTCCAGCAACCTACATCAAAGCAGCACTGACATTTCCCACCAAGATTTCTGAACATGAAATTCCTGCCTGTGCCCAGGCTACTTGTATTTCATCTCTCCCGGCAGCGAGCCACTCCGCTCCTTTCCAAATGATGTCCTTGGACTCCTCTTCCTGCTGCCTGCCTCATCCTTTTCCCACAGAGGTGGGATGCGCCTCTCCCTCCAGCAACACAAGGGGATGGATGGATGGCTGGAGGCAGCAGGGACACCAGAGATGAAGGAAACCCAACGGGTCCCTCTGCCCTCGGTGGCCATGGCAGAGCAGGGCGTGCAGGATGGTGGTTGCAGGGCTCCAGCCAAGAGCAGCTTTGCCGGTGCCACAAGAGAACCAGCTGGAGAACCAGCACCGACATGGACAGGACGAACACCAAGTGCTTTCTGAGTACGGCAGGCAGCGTTTCCATGTGTCCCTATTTCCGACACGATAAACCCCGGCACATTATAAGGAGGGAGCCCGCTGCTGCCTGAAAGGCTTTTAAAAAGCTTTGTTCAATACATGCGTGGTTGTTAAAAAGCCCGGCATTGATTCTCCTTGCACATCCCAGCCAGCGCATCCCTCCCTCCCAAACCTGCCGCTTCTCCAGCGCTGGGATCCCTTTGTATGGCAGCATTTTATATAATGCACTCAATACGATGAAGCTATGCAGTAGGACTCGTGGAAATGTCCTTTGAGCACACCTAAAGCTGCTTGTTAACCAGAAGGGAGACACAAAGAGCACAAACTACTTACTGGGATATTATGGCTCGCGTGTGCTGCTTGTGTGCAAGCCCCGTCGCTACCCGGAAAACTTCTCAGGAATTCAATAGTGCCGAGGATTTAATAGCTGCGGGGATGAAGCTGTGAAAAATAAATGGGCTTTGTTTGGTAGCTTCCTGCCACTTGTGGAAAACAAAGTGGTTTCAAACACTGCGACTTTAAAGCTGGGTATTTTTAAAATAATAATAAAAATTGAAAGAGGTTCCCAGCCGACATCTGTGCCATGAGATGAGCTTGTTTGGGAATTGCTGGGGAAGGAGCTGGAGGCTTTAGAAATGCTCGTCCCTTTTTCCCCTCCTGTGACAGCACTGGGACAAACCGAACGAGCCTTCAGCCTCACGGGCTCTGCGTCGCACCTCCTCACTTCTTGGCGCTGCACTGGGCTCGGGTGGGATATTACCCCCGGGGGTGCAGGAGGGGAGATTTCCTGCGGGAGCAGAGGTGTGCATGCCATGGGGTGAGCATCAGGCCCGCTCGCCCCACACCCAGGGATGGGGCAGGATAAAGAGTCCCCGACCCACGGCAGGCAGACTGCAAGGAGAAAGCCGCTCACCTGTGGAAACCCAGCCCAGAAGCTGGAGGAAGCGTTTCCCTTATTTACAGCAGCTTCCTGGGATACCGGGTCTGAACTGAAAGCGTTGACTCGCTTTTCGAGACGCTCTTTAGTCCTCTACACAGGAACGCGCAGCATCTCCATAAATTTCAGCAACGTCCAGAGGGCAGCAGGATCAGGGAAAATGCCCTGACCACGAATCCATCAATCTCTTCAGGAAAGAATCAATTTTTATGTGCTTGTAGCTGTGGGGATTATTGTTGACCTTGTGAAATCATAAATAGAAGGCACTTTTGGCACAGTCCCCGCTTTCATTTGGCTTATTTTTCTCTTCCTCTCTCCCCCACCTCCCCATTTTTGGAAGGTAGCTGCCTACTTTGCAGGCAGCCTGCCCACAGCAACCTCCCTTGGAAATATCCAGGCATCTTTTTTTTGCTAAAGGCAGAAGAGAACAAGTTCTTGATACTCCTGGGCTCCATCTCCTGCCTGGGGAACGCACCCAGCCCATGCTTGGATTCGCATTGACACAACCAAGGGAGGTGAGCACAGTGCACGGAGCCACTGCCGGCTGCAAGATGCATCCAAAGTCCCTACTGCACTCACCTAAATTCTTACAATTAGGCTTTTTTCACCATGCACCCACAGGTTTCATGTTCCCAGGTCAAGCTGGGTTGTTTTGTTATAGAGCTTCAAATAAAGTGCGTATGTCCATAACAAATGAGCTCAGAGTTTAAGTCATTATGTTCTTAAAGATGCCTGCAGCATCGAATTTGGCTCTAAGTATGCCCTCAGCTCCCTTTTACGGTCTCTCAAACTATCTGCATGCATGGGTGCACTTCTGCAGAAGCAGCACAAACAGTGGAGAAACCATTTGGGAAGAGGATCAGGAATCTAATGGCTTTTGGAACAACCCTGCTCTCCCACCTCCCACGCCTTCCCGTGGGGAGAGCCATGGGTTTCCTCCCACAGCAGTGCAGGTAGGTATTACAGCATCTCACACCAGAAGTGCCTGGGTGAAAGTCCACGAAGAAAACTCCTAAACCCCTCCTTGTCTTTGGTTTTAATGATGCCACCCTGAAGCAGCATCACAGGTGCTCTAAAGAACAGGTCCGACCTTGGACGGGTGCCTGGTACCCCTTGGGCTACGTTAGACAGACACGGGACTACCCATCTTGTTCCGTGGGCCCTTTTCTTTGCCTGGCCAGCTAAGGAAACTGTAGGCATGCTTTTGTATTTGGTAGAATACAAAGCTGCTAAGCTTTGAGAAGGACACAAATGAAGAACTAGTACAAATTGAAAATGTTGGGGTCTTTTTCCCCCCTTTCTCCATGCCTTTGGAGCAGCCCTACCAGCTCACTCCACGCAGGCTCTCGCTCGGAGCCAAGCCCCGGTTCTCAGCCCCAGGAGCAGCCAGGCAGCACGGGGCCCTTCCCTGAGATGGACCCATTTTGCCTTGTCATTAATTAACCGTCTCAGGAAGCAGCAAATATTTTTCCACCTTATGCTTCGATGGAAAAGAATAAAAATAATAACACATCATGAAAGAAGATGATCTAACATCCCGAAAGAGCGGCTAAACCAGACCTCTCGCCTTTTCCCAGTTGCACAGGCTCTGGAGAGGGCAGCTGTGGATTTGGGGAGACACTCCCCCACGCCATGAGCATTGCTCATCACCCCATTTCTCTCTCCTGAGGATTTTTGGTGGTCAGAAGGCAAGTGCTGTTCGCACTGCCCTCAAGCAGGGTGCACGGTTTGGGGGGGGTGTCCCAGCCCAAAAGCCACAGAGGAGGGTACCGGAGAGAAGATCTCACAGCGTTCCCCTTTTTGCCGTTGCATCTTGGCAGGCAGTGCTGTGAGCATCTTCCTTCGGCCCCCTGCCACAGCTGCGAGCCGGAATCGGCTGGGACTGGTGTTTATCCTGCCCGAACCCGAGATTTCCATCTCTTCCCACCCCGCCAATAAAACAGCAAACCTACCAATCCTCCATGCAGCTTTTCATAGAATCACAGAATCACTTGGGTTGGAAGAGATCTTCAAGATCATCAAGTACAACCATAAACCTATGCCAAAACCACCCCTAACCCATGTCCCTCAGCACCACGTCTGCCCGGCTTTTAAATACCTCCAGGGACGGCGATTCCACCACCTCCCTGGGCAGCCTGTTCCAATGCTTGACAACCCTTTCGGTAAAGAAGTTTTTCCTAATATCCAACCTAAACTTCCCCTGGCACAACTTGAGGCCATTTCCTCTTGTCTTGTCGCTTGTTACTTGGGAGAAGAGATTGACCCCCACCTCACTATAGCCTCCTTCGCAGACCCCATGCCGAGCTCGGTGCTTTCTGCAAGACAGTAATACACCATCCCCTCACCCACACTAGTAATAAAAACAGGGCTTGGGCCTTCATAGGTTTTAAAGAAAACAAGAGCAGGGTCTGACCCTCGCAAAGGAGGTGGCCAGTGCTGGGATGCTGCTCCCCTCCAGCCAGGGGAACGTTTCTGCTGCTAAAGGAGAGCAACGCAGTTCCCCAGCAGAGTGTGATGAAATGAATAAACAAAATGCAACGCAGCCAGCACGAGCAGTGCTTTAATCAGGTCAGAAAATAATAAAAAATAATCCCAGATTCACATCTAGTTTCTCCCATTGACAGTTGATGAGTGGCTCCAGAGAATGAGCAAGAAGAGAGGACAGGGGCTCCGCAGAGCGTGAAGAGACCCGTCTGGTCCTGCACCCCTCTGCTCAGCGCAGGACCAGCTCCTTGTCCTTTTTTCTTCTTCTTCAGCACCCAATCAATTAACTAAATAAACAAGGAAGCAGCAATTAACCTGGCATTGGCCTCTCCAACATCCAGCCAGCAATCCTACCTCAAATCAAAGCTAACCACTTTCGCTGCCACTCCGGACAGCTCGAGGGCATGAAAACAGCCATAATTTTTCATCCTCTACCCTCCTCCAGCATCCCGGCGGTTCCCAGCCGCTCCAGCCTGCTGCTCTCGTCAAAATGCACCCGGCAGGTGCCTTTTAAGTGAAATCAGACCCAAAGAGCTTTTCTTGGCCCAGTGCCCCTCAGCCTGGGGGGATTCGCAGATGCAAGTGCCTGCGGGTGCATCTCCAGAACCGGCTGAGCCCCCGTGCATGGTCCCTACCACAGCTCCCCACGGCACATGGCCCGGGCGGCATTTACTGCCCCGGGATGAGCTGCAAGGCTGGATCGCATTCCCCACAAAGCATCCTGCCCTTACAGATCCCACAGGAGCGAGGCAAGGTACAGGTTTTGTAAAACTACTAAGGAGGAAAAAAAAGTATATATATATTTTACAGACTCATCTTCTGCACAGACAGGCAGCTCTTTGAAAGCCAAAGTGCCTTGTAAAATCTGGGTCAGTTTTGCGAGATTATTTTGAANCCCCAAATAAAGCGCCTTGGAACGACTTTTTGTCTTTATAATCTACTGAAGCTAAATCAAAGTTAAGACCCAAATAAAACGCCCCGAATGATTGCCAGCAGAGCTCTGAACTCTCCCCACGGAGCCAGCGGGGAGCAGCCAGGTCTCTCACCCCGACCAGCGCTGCCACCACTGATTAACTGAATCACTTAAGTCACTCCTTGTCTCACTGATACTCCTCATTTAAGCCAGATTCCCTTATATTTCCAGCCCAGCAGACATCACCCTGAAGAACCAGGGAGTCGCGTTCCCATCCAGGAACCACTGATGCCCTGTTTATGGGATGGGAATAAGAAGATACTCCCATTATGGAAGCGCCCCAGCGTGGGGATGGAGCTGGTTATACCCTATCCTTAACGCAGGCTGCCCCATGCCCAAAGGGACGGGTTCGTTGCCCAACTGCAGGCAGAAGCTGCCTGCAAAGCCCCCACCTTCCCATCCTTTGGAACGGACCCACCCTTTCCACCAGTGGGCTAAAACCACCGTGCCACATGTGACGAGACCCATTCTGGGGACACGAATCTAGGGGACAGCGGCATCACAGGGTGAGCACCCTGGGTGCCGCTGCACCAGAATTCACCTACTTCAGCATAAATCTCGCCCTGATCGGCATCATCTGCTCCCCTCACCCACCATTCCTATTTCGGGAGCGCCTGACCAAACATCCATTGTGACCTTCCCTAAACACAAGCTCAAATGGTGCAAGATGAGGCTTTGGCAAGTGGAGAGGTGGGGAAAGAGGTACGAGCCCACCCCATGGGCAGCAGGTCACGCCGAGATGCTTCAGGGGGTGACAACAGCCCCATCTGCACGAGGACCTGTTCCCACAGGGACGTCACCCAGGCTCCCACTCTGGGATGCTGGGTGCTCCCGTGGCCACCCGCTCCGGTGCCCTCCCCGCACAGCTCATCAGGCTCCGCGGCACGAGGGCGGCAGGCGGAGCGGGCGATAATTTCATTTCCCTTGCAAATGAGGCCCCCGTTCCTTCCCCATCCCCAGCACCTCATCAGCGGAGCCGCCGTCTCCACCTCGCTCCCCACCAGCCCTCGCCACCTCCACCCACTTCAGTTTCTCCACCCGGCCCCAACAAACAGCCGTTTCCATTTCGCAAGGAGCCCTGGCTGTCGCTGCGTTCTTGCCGTCTCGTTGCAGAGGGTTGATCAGGCAGGTTTGCTTATTAATGAAGTTATGACAGTTAACTATTAATAACAACATCAACAACTTGCTTTTCTAGCCAAGGCAGTTCCCTGAGCCCTTACCCAATGCCAGCTGCTGAAGGCCATTGCTGTATGACGGGACAGGATGATGAACGGGGTGGTCCCTGCGTGAAAAAGGGGCTTTTTGACTGTGGAGAAGGTGCTGAAGTGCAGATGCAAAGACCTGGAGAACCCCAACAGGTCCCATCTCGGCACGATGCTCCCCCTGAACCCCCACTCCTGCAGCCCCCTGGAGGGGAATATTTTATCCCGTTTCCCCATCCCTTGCCCCCCACCGTCAAGGCTTTCCCAAGCCCATTGCCACCCTGTGCGGGATGGGGGTCCAACATCAGCCAGCCTGAATCCACGAGCTTTGCCAGGACACCGACTGTTTCGCTATATTTAAACAGCCCCGGGAGCACTCTTGGTCTCAACAGACCCATTCCCTAGAAAAGGTGTTTTTGAACTACACCGTGCTGTAGCAGAGTAATTAAAAGCAAGCCTGAAATCTTCCCAGGGAACTCGGAGCACAGTTAAGGCTGCAGAAAGCTCCAGAAAACAAAGATTTTGAGCTCCCGAGTCCCCTCCCAGATAGGGGACGGGTGCAGGGTTTGGGTGGGGGGCACAGGGGAGCAGCCGCAAGGGTCACGCTGCCTCCTGAGGTGGCATCTGCCTCGGTTTCCGCACTCTGCTCAAGGCACAATCCCCCACGGCATTGATTCAGATCACTGACCTTCCAGGGAGAGCTGCATCCCACAGCTGGCATCCTGCACCGCCTTGGCTGGAAATCCTGCAGGGAGCAGCAAAAAAGCCATTTATGAGGGGGGGGGGGGTGTGACATCCCACTGCCCCCCTGGAACTCCCCTCAACCCAGCCCATTGGTGCCCCCCCAGCCCACAGCCAGCCCCTGCCTTGGCTGCTAACAGCACCGGGCTTTCCTGGGAAGCCCCAAGGAAGGGTTTTATCCCCCCACCCAGCCCTCCTCCCCGCAAAGCAGATCGATGCCGGCCCCGCTAGGAAAAGCCAAGACAGCCAGCAGGATCCAGCCCCGCTTTCATTAATTTCTGTTGAATAATTAAACCCTGGGAAGTTAATACTTTCTGTTTAAAAACTCAAATTGCAGTGTTTGTAATTACTGTTTTATTGAAGCATTAAAAATTAAAGGGCATCCTGAAGTCGCTGTCAGTGCAAGAGCCGCGTTCAGCCCTGGGTAAGAGGAAGCTGAGCTCTTGGGCACCAGCCCAGCAGTGGGGGGGGCACAGCTTCTCCATCCCTCCCCATGCTGTGGGGGGCAGGTTTTGGGAGTCAGCAGTTAGAGGAGGAGCAACACCCCCAAAGCTGGAGGTCCCAGCCACAAACCCTCCCATCTCAGCCCGGCTCCTGAGTCTCAGGCTGCCCGTCTCAGGATGGGGGGACCCCTGACAGCCCCCAAACCATCACCCACGTCGCTGCCAACACCACCCCAACCCTCCCTGCAGGGCACGGGGGCGGGGATACCAACTCACCCAGCCAACCTCGGGATCCCCAACCATCCCTCCTCCCACAGCTAGGCTCCAGGGCCAGCCCAGAGCCCCCCACCTGCAGCAGCACAGCCCAAATCCCCTCTAACAGCCCTTTATAGGCTCCAGCTGCTCCCACACACCCCCCCCGCCCACCACAGGGCAGGCTCGCTGGAGGCCAGGCTGGCTCCAGGCTGCTGGATCTAGACCGCTGGGAATAGGTAACAGGGGCAGAAAAAAGATGTTTTTAGGACCACAGCTGCGAGGAACCCCCATCTTCTTCCTGCCCCCCCCTGCCCCAGGTCTTGTGTGTTCCCATCCCTTCGCTGTCACTTCATCCCATCACAAGTGGAGATGCTCAGTCTTGGTATTTGCAGCCAGCGCACCCCCTGGCCCCATGGGGATGTCCAGGGTGGGAGGATGTCCTCATGTGGGCTGGCTTCCCACTCCCACGGAGCAAGGGAGCACAGCCGGTGTGCCGTGTCTGACCAGGCTGTCTGTGATAAATGGCTGGAAATGTCGGCGGATATTCCCTTGCATGCAAAAAGGCGCGCGGGCGGGTTGGAGAATTCCCAGCTCGTGACGAGGTGCTCCTCACCCCCACATGGAGGATCCCTCTGCTAGCTGCTGGCGGGGAGATGCTGCTGGGCACAGGGAAAAGGCACGGAGGGGACGTGGTGGGAGAAAGCAGAGCTGGTTCTCCTCTGCTGTGGGTGTCTGGGAGGTGACCCTTGGACCCGCCAGCCCACACGTTCCAGCCTGGTCTGTGCCGGGAACAAGGCTGGAAGGGCACAGAGGCATCCCGGGATGTTTAAAATGCTGCTGCATGGCACAGTGAGCATGGCCTGTGGGAAGGGTGACAAAAGCCACCTCTGTCCCCGCTGAGGACTGCTCTCTCTTGCAAAAGAAGAGGCTCAGCCCGAGGGTGATGAGGCCTCCCTTGTTTTCCCAAAGTCCTATTTTAGGAAGGGAAACAAACATAAAACCCAAACAGGAGATGCTTTATTGGTTCTGGGTGGGGAGGAAGCGCTATTCACATCACATCACATCCCCGCTGCCAAGCCGAGAGCATCCCCCGGCCTTCCCGCTGCTCCCTCCGGCCCCTCGTCCCAGTGCTGCTCTTCCATCCCAGCCTCCGTGTAATTCCTCTCGGGAGATGTTGCTTGTGCTGCATTTCCACCCTCAGCCGCTTTAATCTTCGTGTTTCTGCACCATTCGCAGTCCTGAATGTTGGGAGGTTGCGTGGCCGAGAGCCCGGAAATATCCATCGGCTCTTTCCCCACCAGCCTGTGCCACTCCAGTTTGGGCTGCTCCATTCCCCAGTTTGGGGCTGTATTATTCCAGTTTGGCCCTCTGGTAACTTGTTTGGGGGGATTCAGCTGGGGCTCAGCCCTGCTCTGGAGCATCCAACTGACCCAGCCATTCCATGCCACATGGACCAGCACCGTCCCCGTGACCCGGGGACCAGCCCGGGCAGGATGGCCCCACAGCCTCCCAAACTGGTTTCCATGGCAGCCAATTTTCAACTGGCTCATCAGTCTCCATGGCAATAAGACTTCTCCCTCCTCATCCAGGGCGGTGGGGCTTTGCTCAGGGGTTCCCACAGCAGCTCCCCCCAGCTTGAGAGCATCCCCCGGGTCCCCAGCAGCTCCCCCAGTTCCCCCCAGCAGCTCTGCCCTGCGAGCAAACCAGTACAACCAGTGCAGCTCATTACACCTGCACAAACGGTGTCTGTCCGAATATCTGAGCAGCCAGATGGGGCACAAGTTTGCTGCGAACTCAATGAGAGATAATATCAATTTTTCTTCCTTCTTCCCCCCGCCTTTCCCCATCCCTGATGTTTCCCGCTGCCGTCTGTTGTACCTGGGGCCGCCTGGCAGGTACTTGGCGCTCTCTCCAGCTGCAATAAGCGGGTTGTAAACCATCCCTCTGGTAGGAGAAGGACACAGGCTTTGTAAAAATGACGCATGGCAGATGCAGATTAATTTTATTTTACAATCCTGTTGAGGATTTCGAGCTAGCCACCGATACGGGTCTAAAAATACCACCGGGGTCCTCGAGTTTTTATTTTTCCCATTCGACAACACTTATTACAAAAACACCCAACCAAAATAGCATCGACAGAACCAGACTGAGCCCCTCGGGGGCGATGGCAGGAGCTGGAGGTGTGAAGGCACCGGCTGCGCGTGGGGCGGACGGAGGAGGAGGAGGATGCAAACAGCATTGCCCTTCCTCTGCGGCAAAACACGCTTCCATGGAGGATAACCCCCGGGATCTGTGGTGCACAGGTTCTCTGCGGCTTTGGCTAACGCTGTGCCAAATGGAAGGAGGAGCATAAACCTGTATTTTCCATGCTGTTAAATACGGGCAGTAATTATTCTAGAGACTGCTGCAGCGAGTTTGTCCTCTCTGGGGCATTTAATAGAGCTTTGCTCAACCTGCTTTGATGCACCCTGGGCACTGGGCAGCCAACATTTCCTTTGGGGCCATGCTGGGATCCAGCCCTTAGGGTGAAGTCTCCCCAAGAGTTCCCCTTTCAGCGCCCCCAGGCCGGTCCTCAGTGGGGCAGGAAAGGACCCGAAGCCAAACCAGCACCAGCAGCATCTTTCCCAGTGCCAGGGCAGGAGGCAGGCAGGCGGG
>VZSF01009821.1:264636-277739 GCA_013398295.1 Chionis minor | reverse complement strand
GGGGGGGGGGGGGCTGTGGCTGCCAGGTATGATTCTCACCCAGTGGCCCCAAAAGCAAATTCCCTGTGGTAACAGCAAAGCCGTGTCAGGATGCTCCCACGGGAGCTCCCGCGGGCAGAAGAGTGCAGGGAAGAGGTGTCCGGGGGGGTTTCTGGGTGGGCTTTAGGGAGTGGTGGGGGGAAACAGGGTGTGTTTGGAGCCGGGGCTGGGCTCCCAAGTTGCCACTGTGATCCAAGGGGTCCAGAGCCCACCAGCATCCGTGGGATGCGATCAAGAGTGGTGCAGGAGGAATGGACTGCTCCGTATTCCCGCTGAGATGAACCCGCTGCAGGAGGACACTGGTTATGCTCGGAAAGAGAAGAGCAAGCAGATGTTTTCAGTCAGGCTCTTTTTAGCATAAAACAGCAGTGGAGAAGGACGAAAACGAGGCCAATGAAATCTCCCTGCAGTTTGGGCTTCTGGGAGGAAACTGCTCCAACAGGAGCACGAGCAGCCAAATTCGCAGTGTTCTTGGCAGTGCGGAGGTGATGCAATCCCACGCATCGTGGCCTGGAAGTCACAAGGGGAGCCACTGGGTCACACGGTGTCACCCCCCAACCCTCCACCCATGCTGGGGAGCGCACATCAAGGGGACCAGACCCCATCCAGGGCGTGCCCGGGTGGCGATGGTGGCAGCTCCGCTGCCGGGGACACGTAACTCCGCGTCCTCTGCTTTTATAATAAAGCTGAGGCAGATAGCGCAGTCGTTGCTTGGGGGGGGGAAAGATGATTAACCACTATAATCTCAATTACAGCTTCTAATTGGGATTAATTTGTTGAGTTAATTAAGTGTGGAAATCCTTGTGCCTCCCAGATTTCTTTTACGAACTTCTTGCTTCCCAGGTCCACTCCCTGCCTTCCCACATCGGGCCACAGCTGGAAAGGCAGAGGGCTGGTGGCTTCTGGGTGACAATGTAGAGACTGCGGTGGTAGTGCCACCACCGGTGACAGCCAGCTGAGCTCCAGTTTAGCACCCAGTCGCTGCTCTTCCTTTGACCTAGATGGAGAGATCTGGGGACAGGAACCAAGGTGGCTCAAACCTCAATGCCAAGCCTGAACGAGCCTTTGCAGAGGGACAGAAATGTTGCGTAACCCTGGGGACAGTGGTGGCCAAGGAACATCTTCATTGCAGCTGCATCGCAGCTGATGCACGGAGAGACCGGATTCTTGCAGGTAAAACTGGTGCAACGACCCCCTAATTCCCAGGGCAAACCGTGCAAGGAAATCCCAGCATGCCAGACTTGGTGAGAGGGAAGGACGTGGGGTGAAGCACATGCAGGGGGCTCAGTGACCAGCAAGGGCGTAGGATCGGCCATGCCAGGAAAGGGGAGACTCAGCAGCTCGAGTGCCCGGGCTCCATGCAGTAGCCAGGGCAGCTGGATGCACCTTTCCCTGAGGGAAGCCTTGCTGGAAGGGTGCAGACTGGGCTCTCTCCGGCCACAGTTGGCGTACAAGAAAGACCTGGACCTGTTGGAGCAGGTCCAGAGGAGGCCACAAAGATGATCCAAGGGCTGTAGCCCCTCTGCTGGGAGGACAGGCTGGGAGAGATGGGGGTGTCCGGCCTGGAGAAGAGAAGACTCCGGGGAGACCTTAGAGCCCCTTCCAGTATCCGAAGGGGTTCCAGGAAAGCTGGGGAGGGACTCCAGATCAGGGAATGGAGCCATAGGACAAGGGGGAATGGTTTTAAACTGAAAGAGGGGAGATTTAGATTAGATATTAAGAAGAAATTCCCTACTGTAAAGGTGGTGAGACACTGGCCCAGGTTGCCCAGAGAGGTGGGAGATGGCCCATTCCTGGAAACATTGCAGGTTGGGTTGGACGGGGCTCTGAGCAATCCGGTCTAGTTGGAGATGTCCCTGTCCATGGCAGGGGGGTTGGACTGGATGGGCTTTAGAGATCCCTTCCAGCCCAAACCGTTCTGTGATCACATCTGCCCCAGCACTGCACAGCTGGGCTCGCCTCGCTCCCCTGAGCCACGTGTTCGGATCACATCCCTGCTCCCACCGCAGCGAGACAGCCGGCAGAGCGCCTGGTGCTTCCTATCATTTTTCTCAACACTCTCCTGAAAATTAATTAATTCAATTAATTGAATAAATAAACAATCCTCCACGATCGATGGCGCTGAGCCAGCTGTGCACTGCGTCAAGCCGCAGGAAGATCACCCGTTCCCAGGCTGACTTGCCTGGGTCCCTGGCTCAGCGACATAAAATTGGGGTAAATTGGGAAGGAATTGGTGCTGGCGAGAGAGGGGTTGGAATGCAACGCTCAGCAAAAAGTTGCACGCACGCCCTGGGAATGGCTGCATTTCCATGCAGGTTGCAAAGTCTTTCCTTATCTCTTCGAGATGCTGTCAGATTCTGTGAGTCCTGAGATGAAAGGAGCTAAATTAGGGCAGATCGTTATTTCCTGTTTTCTGGTTTATATTTATAGAAAAGCTGATACGTTTAGTAGCTCGCTCTAAAACTAAAAGCAAACCTCTGTCCTGTTTCCAACTGGTATCTACTGGCAGCTGGGTTCCAGAGGGTGAGCGGCGGTGGGAGCCCTGTGAGAAATGGCGAGGAGAGGGGCTGCACGCCCCACCAGCCCCTTGTCTCCCAGCTTTCCAAACCCAGCAGCCAGGTATTGGGAATGGCCACATTATTCACTTATTTTTGCCCTGCTGAAGCCATTTACAGAAAGTGGTGGCACCTGCACCCAGGCACCTGCAGAGGCACCTAACCCCCCCCATCCACTCCTCCCCCTCCCCATCCTCCCAACCTTTAATTTTTCCTCCTTTCCAGAAGACCTGGATGCCGAGGGCTGGATCCTGGGAGAAGCTGCATCCTCAGCAGTTTTGCCCTGCTTTGTGGATGGATCCTGGTATTTCTCTGCCTGCCCGGGGAATAATATTGAATGGGCCCTATCTCTCCTGAGAAAATATCGATCCAGAGTTTTAATGGCTTTCCACTAACGAGCCACAACGAGTGTCACTGGGCATCACTGCTCGAGCTGATAAGAAAGGGAGCACTCAGCCCCAGAGCTTTGAAAGGAGGTTTCACACCCCTCCCCGCCCCAAGTCTTTTCTACCAGAAAAAAAGAGACAGAAAGAAGAAAAGAGAAAAAGGAAAAAAAAAAAAAAGGCAAAAGATTTCACTGCTCTTTTCACTCAATAAGGCTGAGGACAGATTTTCAATTTGCTGACTTTCTTTATGCCTTTGGCTTTGCCAAAGGGAGGGAGAGATGGGGAAGCGGACGGGAGATGAAACGCATTAGCTTATTTTGAGAAGTCTTTCTAAAGGGGAGAGGGAATGATAATAATAATTTTTTTTAAAAAAAAGCAAAAAAAAAAAAAGCATGACAGCAGGGAGACAGGACTCAATTAAAGCAGGACCTTGAAAGACATGAGCCAGTAGTCCCAACCACGAGTCCATTAGACATCCCTGTCAGGCGGCGCGCTTTGGTTACCGGAGGCTGTGTGGCAGCTAGATCCATCACCTGGGGAAATAACCACTGGTGCTTACATCTTCAGCGCCTCCTTGATCTAGCGATAAACCCGTTAGGGGAAATAAATGGGTTTCTCTTGCCTGGACTGTCCGCATCAGGGAGGCAATTTGCCATTTTACCTGGCTGCCGATAAGCAGGGGATCCGGAGGGAAAAGCCGCTTAACGATTTCCTAATAAAGCCCCAGATAAGAGTGGAGCAACGCTATTACCTCCCTCCGGCTGTGATTTACAGCCCAGAGTGCTGCTCCGGGAGCCTCCGCAGGGGAAGAAGCTGCTGCGGGGAGAGGCACCCAGTGGGATGCTGCGAGGGGACACCGGGGCAGGGACCACCCGCCCTCTCACCAGACCCCTCCGCTGCACTGCCAAGGGAAGGGTTGGATGCCATCAACATTAAAGACAGGGGGGGAAAAAAACCTCCAGAAAGTTCGTTCTGAGAGAATTACTAAGAAGAGTGAGGCTCAGAAACAAAAATCGCCCCTGGCTCCGTTTCTAGGTAGGGAAAATGGATTTCCAGAACAATATCACTCTTTCGACACGCCTGTCCTGGTTTCACAGCTGCCAGAAGAGGAAAACACAGGTTAAAAAAAAAGCCTTTCCAGGAGGCTCTGCCTGCTGGGGTGCCACCAGAGATGCTATCAGCAGGTCCATGTCCCACCCTGCGAAGACCCCAGGGGATCCCCACGCATGTGCAGTTCTTAAATAAACTGTTCCATCCACTGACAGCTCCTCATTTGATTTTTAATTGTTTGATTTTATTCGTAGTTTTGACACTGTTTCCCCCTCTCTACCCCTCCCAACCGGGGATTTATTCTTGGTAATTAGCTGCAGTAATTAGAATCTCTTTCATATGGCAGCGCTTTGGCTTCCCTTTAAATCTCTTCCATGCTCCTACTTAATAAAATGTGAAATTAATGTCTGTATCATCCTTAGATCTTCCAGATGGAAATGTGTCCTGGCTGGGCAGACCAGCGCAAGTGCTAGAGCCCTGCTCCGGCCAAAGCTCGGGAAGGCACCGGGATGCTCCAGTGATCGCTCGGGCACAGCCAGGGCCAGAAACAGGCAGAGAAAAAAACATTTCCAGATGACAAAATCCCTTTTCTTTTAAGCCAGCTTCTCCAGGAGCTGCTGCTGGACCAGTTCCCTGCTGCCACCCCTGTGTCGGGGTGCCCGGGACCAGCAGCGCCGCAGGAGCTGACAGACCCAGAGCCGCACGCAGCCCTGGCACACGCACCCCCGCAGAACAATTTGGTGCCAATTCTGCACCCAAAGCCACCGTTAATACCCAGCGCTGGTGTCACCAAACCAGCCAAGCCCCCACTTTGCCCCTATGTGGGATTTTACAGACCAAGGCGTCCCCCTGCTCCCAGCAGCGGGGGCTCCACGTGGGACACGGCAAGAGGGGCTGCCCCGAGCACCCGCATCCACGACCGACGGGCCAACAAGAGCGGCTTTTCCCTGGGCAGCATCCTCAGGGCAGCACTGAGAGCAGGACCTGGTGCCAGCTGATGGGGCAGAGACATGACAGGTAATACCAGACCAGTACTCAGCCCCATCACCCAAATTTACAGGCTGGCTTGAGATCCAACAAGGTTCCAGACAGATCATTATTTCCCGTGACAGCGGCGAAGGTGAGCGAGCCGCCTTTTATTTCAGCGTGGAGAAAAATGCTCCTGCCAGGGGGTAATTGGGACTCTCTGCGGCAGCAGGCAGACGCCGGGCTGCCAAAAGGTGAAGGCTATTTTAAAAGCAGCTGAGCAGAACCGGCGCAGAAAGCTGCCCAGGGAGCTGATGTACAATGAGCGCTGACTCCAGAGGCATCCCGAGCCTCTTGGTCTTTAAAGCTCGCTTAGATCTCCCGTAAAACCAGGTTTTATTTGGTCCTTACAACCCCGGGAAGTGAATCGCTGGTGGTTCCTGCTTGCAAATCCCCCTTGCATCTCCGGGGCCGGCTCCTGCCCGCCCAGCGCTCACAGCAGCCAGGGCGAGCGGCACCGGAGCCTTTTCCAGGCGATGCTTTGAGAGGGAGATGAAAGGTGCCACCGAAAGGCACCAGGTATTGCTGTTCAGCTCCGCAAAGAGAGGGTTACGCCGCTTTTATTTATACACACGCTGGCTGTGAGACACAAAAATTACTTAATCAATCCTTCCCCTCGTCTGGCGTCGTCACAGGCGGGATGGAGGCTGCCTGCACAATTTTGCACTGAAGATGACAAATTGCTCCGCGGTAATGGCAGTGTCTCCCGCTCCCGCCTCACCCAGCGCAGGATGCGGCTGGTCTCGCCGCGGTGGCTTCGTGGGCTCGTCTGAAGGGGTGCCCGGAGGACATGAGCACTGTGCGGTGTCCCCCTTCCTGGGGCCGCAGTGGGGAGATAGCGAGGGGGGAAGCTGTGGTCTGCTTGATGTCATTGCCAAGCTGAAGGAATGGGATTTTCTCCCCAAAGCCGGCTGCAAGCCACCGAGCCGCAGGGAGAACAGGCTGGAGGTGCCAGGGCCACGTGGCACAGCTCCAGAGAGCGGCTGGATCACGGGGGAGACCTCACGCACTCATCCTACCATGACACTGCTCTCCATCGGCCACCTCGAGCCTGGCGGGGTGACCCTACCAGGGGCTGGGACAATGCGGTGACACCACCAGGACAGGCTGCTACCCCACCAGCCTCCCTCGCTGGCCAGGCTGGGAGCTCTTCCACGTAGGGAAGGGCTGGGAGGGAGTCTCCAGCCCATAACTTCCCAGCCACCTGTTTTCTGGGATGCGGGAGTCTCGCCATCGAACGTTTCCAAGCAACAGGAGAGCTGAGCACCAACCTCGCAGCAACACGCTGGCAGCCGTGCTCCAACGTGCAGCCCTACTAAAACAAACTGGGTCACCCCAGCCAGCACCAACCCAGCACGGGAACATGCCGGGAGGGGAGACACTGGCAGCAGCGAAAACTCTCCGAAAGCAAGAAGGATGGCATGAAGAACCGCTAAGGAAGGAAAGACCATGCACGGGAGATGGTTGCTTGGATGGAGCTCACCTCTTCCCACGGCTGCGAGATGTGGGACGCGCAGAGACACGATGCTGCTTTTGCAGCTGCTGAATTGTCCCCTCTCCCCTGGCCTCGGTCTGTGCCCACCGGCAATTCCTTTCAGCTGCTGCAGCACCTCGTCCCTCCTGCCCACTCATTCGACCCCCGAGCAGCCCCCGTGCCCTCGCTGCCGGCTCCGATGCCTCCATCCCTGCAGGGACGTACGGCTCTGTGCACGGCCCAGCGGGGCAGAGGGCAGCCCGGGGGCTGGGGGGAAAGAGGGGGAATTGCTTTGGGCACTTCCACCCTGCCACGGGGACCACCATCCCTCCCAGGAGTGCCCCCCCCTAGCCCAATCCTGCCCCTCGCTGCCTGGGGACAGCCTGGGGGCCATCCAGCCCCTGCTGGCTCTTCCTGGGCTGTATCCATCCAACCCAGCCGCTCTCCCTGGGCTTTGTCCTCCCCCAGCTCCGCAGCCAAAGTGGGCACTGGCAGTGCCCCCCGCGCTCCCCCAACACAGCTCTGCCCAATAACTCCCACAGAAGGGCTGGGTGTTGCTTCCCCTTTAATTTACCACTTGTTAGGGGGAAGGGTTAAAAAAAAAATAAATCAATAAATAAAACAACATAGGATGTTTGAAGAGGATGGAAACCCCTGAAAATGCAGTCTGCTGGTGGCTTGTCCCATTGCCAGGGGACAGGAAGGGTGTCCCTGGGCCCCCCTCTCCCCCACCACCCCATCCCAGCGCCACCAGGTCCAGGTGGGTTCAGATGCGGTCAGACGATGCTCCTTGAGAAGAAAATGAAACCAAAGGTCAGGACATGGTCGTTCACAGTTGACTGGTGGACGAAACAACCCCCAGAGTCCGACACTCCCAACTCGCCTGCCGGGAGGGACCTGTCCCACCTCCCTTGGCTATTGCAGAAGCTTTGAAGAAAAAGCCACTCGTTGCACGTTGCGTGTCGCAAACATGGAGGTGGGGACACCGAGTCACAAGCAGTCCCTGCACAGAGCCACTTGTCCTTTGCGGTAGTCGCGGCAAGGGCAGAGGCGCCGGTACTTGGTGTTGTAGCCTGCGCAGCTGAAGAGCAGCGGCTCCTTTTGGAGGTAGCACTCGTGGACGTTCTCGGCCACCGCCGGGTAGAGATGGTTCATCTCATACTCAGTGCTGTCACAAGTGATGCTGAGCCTAGGGACAAAGACAAAGCGGGGTCAGTTCAGGTGAGGAGGCTGCCTGGAGTCTCACTGAAGGGTTTTTAGCACTGTGCTGTCCTTCCTGGGGAGGTTCCTTTGCTAAGTGTTGGGCAGATCTTGGCTGGTTGCTCCAGGAACCGTAAGCACTATGTTTGGCACCCCTTGGCTACACATGAATGCTTGTCACCAGCCCAACGCACCCTGCAGGATGGGGGGGGGACCTTTGCGACTCAACTGTGCAGCCCAGAAACCACCCCACGCCTTGCGTGGGCCATGGATGGCTCAGGAAATCACACAAAAAAATCTACCCAAATCTTTTATATCCTCCTCACTGACCGACAGGTCTGTCCACTCTCCGTGAACACCTCCCACAGCAGCTAATGTCCCCCGGAAGGGCAGATGAGTTCAATGCATCCCCAGGTGTCCCCTGTTAGCCAGGATTAGGCAGCAAAACCAGGGTGGGCACCAGAAAATGCACCGAGGAGAGCAGAAACACCTGGTGTGGGTCTCAGCATCCCTCTCCTCCCACCCGTGCCTGTGTCTGCAGACGGAGCGGCAGCGCCCCCCCACCAGCCCCTCTCAACCAGCGAGTCCCTGAGCCAGCTCCTGTTAAGGTCTGGAGGGGGCCATGGAGGGGAGAGAGTGATAACCAAGCCCCAGTGCTAATTTATCATATAAAAATGTCAGTGGTACTCGCATCGCCTGCCTGACCAGCGTGACAGCAATGGTAATGCTCGCATTTTAATTGCCCACAGAGCAGCACGGAGCCCGATGGCAGATTTATACTCTATTAAAACTTCACCGCTGTGTGTTCAAAATGCAGTTTTATAGAGAAAGACATTAAAAAGAGAGAGAAAGGGAGAGAACATGGAGGAGATGGAGAGGACTGAGGTAGGAGAGAGGTGGAAACGTGCCTGGAAAAGCTATTGGTGCCTTCTGAAGCACGAAGCTGGTCAAGGCCAACACGTGCAAGCAACGGGCTGCTTTGCCTACATTGCCTTGGGCATGAAGGCACTTGGATGGGATTTCAGGAGGGAGGACACGAGGAAAATGGGTGCTGGGGATGGGGGGAGCAGGGGGAGTGTCATCTGGCTGACAGCCCCCACCACCGCCTCGCCGAAAAGGTCACAACTCACTGGAGAAACACCTCCTTCTTGTTGAGGAACCTGAAGAAGGTGGGCTCGCAGACCAGCCCGCGCCGCCGGCACGTCTCGGTGCAGGCATGTCGGGTCTCGGACACCCACACCTGCAGGGAGTCCACTGGGGGCCAGGCACGGGGGTCCCGGCTGGCGCTGGGGGACCACACCAGGTGAGTGGCATTGGGGGACAGGGCCAGTGGGCTCGGAGGGCTTTGCATAGCAGGACTCTTGGCCTTGGGAGGCAAAGGAGGAGACGACGTGGTGCAGAAATCCTAGTGGGAGAGAAGATAACAGGTCAGTGCCTGGAAGGACAGGGCAAGACATTGGAGACGGGGAAAGGAGGCTGCTGGCGGGCCAGGAGGACACCTGGGCTGCTGAGTTTGCTCCTCAGGTCAAGGTCACCTTCACGTATGGATGGCATCTCCTGCCGTGGGAGATGAAGGTACTAGCCACCTCTTCTTCTGCCAGTGCTGCCTCATTCTCTCCAGCAGAAAGGCCCTGACCCAGCCCCACCACCCCCAGCCACCCTCCGCCAACCCCTGGGTCACGACAAATCTCCCCCAGCCCCCATCTCCTGGTGCTCTCTGCCATCAGACCACTGGCTGCTCAGGGCTGGGACGCGGGGTCTCTTGCTCGGGAGCTGCACTGGGTCAGTGGCTACTTGTCCAGGGAAACCGGGATGGACCCATGGGAGAACAGGGACGGTTCCCCAGGGAGGACAGGGATGGTTGCCCAGGAGAACAGGGATGCTCCTCCAGGGATGACAGGGATGGTCGTCCCGGAGAACAGGGATGCTCCTCCAGGGAGGAGATGGATGGTTGCCCAGGAGAACAGGGATGCTCCCCAACCTGGTGCTGAATGTAGGCGTGGATCCGCTCCAGCATCCCCTCGCAGGTGTACTCGTAAGGCAGGTAAGGGTCCACCTGTGAAGGGGGAAGAGCAGAGCACAGGCAGCGAGTGGGGACAGCCCTGCCCTTCCCCTGGGGCCGGTGGAACAGGACAACAGTGCCCTGGGCAATGGCTCTCCCCACCCGCTGAAGCCCATGGCTTGTGGCTTCACCACCAAAGCAAGCAGGGCAGACAACCAGGGCTGGAAAAACTTCACAAGCCCCAAAGCACTTGAGAGAAAGAGGATGAAGGATTAATTTGGCTTCAACCAATGTATTGGTGAAAATGAAGTCAACCCTGTTCCGTTTTAGTCTCGCTTTTCTTCATTTTTGGGAAGTCATAAAATAAAATCCGTTTTCACGCAATAGGCTACTTCCAACTGAAGTATAAACTGTTTCAGCCCAAGAAACGCTGCAGCTGCGGGGAGTAAATTTAAAATAGAGTGGAGGAGTTAGGACTGGTAAAGATGCCAAGCTAATCTACAGCAAGAGCAGCCCAGTGGTGCCCTGGGTCTGGTCTAGCATCCTCTGTTCCTCCGCTCCTGTGTGCTTTGGGCTGGGCTTCGCTGACCCAGCGCTACGACCCACCAAATTGGCTGGTTGGAAAGCCCAGGGCTGGGACTGGCTGTGCACAATACAGGAAAAAAATTAAATAAATCTCTCTTTTCCCGCTGCTGCTTCACTGAGGGTTTGCTGCCCAGCATGGATGGCTGTGCCAGGGTGGAAGCCGGTGTTTCTCCCAGACTCCGAGGGGCTCAGTGCTCCCCGCTGCTGCCGGCACGGGCAGGGATGGGGCAGGGAGGCAGCAGCCGGCTGCACGCCAGGATGGAGCAAACACCGATGCCCACGTTGATGCTGGCGCCACACCCCCCACATTGATAATTGCTATTTATACAGAGCTGGCAGCACTTAAAACACGGCGTATTTTTAGTGCGGGTTATGAAACGCTGCCAGTCTTTGGGAGAGCATCCTGAAGATCTCAGCATCCCGACATTCGCTTCCCGACATCACATATCCCTGTCCTGAGCGCCACCCTTGGGTCCTGGCATGGGAGACCCCCTCCTCTGCACAGCAGTGCAGCAGCATCCCCAAAATGAGCATGTCCCTGGCACAGCGGCACAGGTTCCAGGGTGAGCAGGCAGGAGCAGGCAGGAGCAGGCAGCCGGGCTCGCCACCCTCCAGCAGGGCCAGTGCATGCCCGTTGTCTCAGGGTCAGCGGTGATTTTCCCCATGGGAAGAGCACTGCCACGAGGGCTGCATCACTGACGCAACCCTTCCCTCTGGAAGGAATTATTTTTTTAAGGAACTTCCTACCCTGGGAAAACAGATTTTTCCACACTCCCGTAGTTTTCCAGAGGGACGTTACGTGAGCCACAGGACATCGGCGCATGGAGGGGGCTGGTCCTGGGACCCCCCCTTTCCCCGCCGTCCATCTCTGCAGAGCTTCATGCAAAAGAAACATCCCGAAGATAATTCATCCCCAAAACAGCGTTTCTTCTATTTTCTGAGCTCTGCACCTCCAAAATAGCTATCTCCTTTTGAAGTACTTGTCAAACCCAAGCTCAAAGGCTCAGTCTGCCAAGAAGATCCCTCTAAGCATCTCCCTGCCATAAATATCCCACCTGAGATCTCAGCAGGGCTGGAAATCACAGCTGCTCCATCTAATTACAGATGTGCACTCTAATTAGGGCCAACACGATGACAGGCACCTGATCCTGCCTCCGAATTGCTGACAGGCGCTCAGTTAACCGGGGCAGAGTCCTCCACAAAGCAAAACTGCCCGTCTCAGTCGTACAAAGCCCGTGCCAGGCCACAATGCTGAGGGGCTTTTCCCGGGACCCCGTTATGCCAGGCACGGTGTGGATGTAATTCCGTAAAACAGCCTCTTTCCCCACAAAACACCGGTGGGATGCAGCGCATCCGTGGTGCAGCAGAGGCAGAAAGCTTCCCAGCACCTGAATGTGTATCCAAATGTGATGCCCCGGGCGCAATCCCTGCTGCCTGCAGGCTCCCAGGTCAGGTCCAAGGGCATCAGGAGGCTGCAGCCGGAGCCTGCTGCAGCCCCGGCTCCTCCATCCCTGACACCCCCATGTCCCCGTCTCCCCCCAAAACGGCTCTCACTCCCCGCTGCTCCCCTCTTCCCGCTCTCGTTAGGATTCAGCTCGTGCGCCCAGGACTGATAGAAAATGCCACTTTCAGGAAGATAATTGTTTAATTAAAATCTGACAGGCTTGGCCTCCTCTTGACAGCCACATCGTTAATGCTGCTCCCCGCACCAGGAGCTCAGGATCTCCCCGGAGCTGCGGGAAGGAGGCAGCGGGGGGTGCTCCGAGGTGGGACCATGGCATCCCGCTGCCTGGCGGAGCGGTGCACGGCATGCCATGGGAGGGAGCAGCGGGGGGCGGTGAAGATGGACTTTGCCATCCTTTTCTCCGCACGCCCACGGGGAACACGGGGCTGGAGCAAAGGCACAGCATAGCACTGCAAACCAGTATGGGATCAGCCAGCCCCAGTGCTCTCCATCAGCCAAATGGGGAGTTACTGGTGCCCCGTGGGGGATACTGCCGAGACAGCCCTGGTTTTACAGTCTCCAGCAGGAATCCCAGAGCTGAAGAGAGCAGTAAGTCTCCCTCGCTCAAAAGGAAAAGAAAGAGGAAAAAAAAAATAATCCAAACATCATCAGACAAATAAGTAGAAAAATAACGCAATTCTCTGCCAGCACGTAGCAGCAGGCTGGGAACACTTTAACCAGCTATTTTCGCTGTGATGTTTAATACGCCACTCTTTGAAGCACAGTCTGAAATGTATAATTTTCCATTATATTCCTGTATGTTTGACTTTAATATAATGAAGCCTTCTCCCTTCACTACACCAGAATATTGGGTCTATTAAATTGCCTGTGCGGGGACTATTTTTGACAATGGAAAAAGCTGGAGGCCAAGAAAATGGTGGTGCCTGAAAACCTCTCTCCGTCTCCAGCCTCTAACCCCTGGCTAACAGCCGTAATCCATCACCGGGACAATCCCACCGGCATCACCTCTCCCTGCGGGACACGATTTGTCTCTTGGCCCCGTGCAACTGCACTGGGATTTGCTCTCTGAGGTGGAGCGGTTTGGGGGTTTCTTAATTTCAATTTTCCTTATAAATCGGGTAGGGACTCAAGCCATCAGGGCAACCCAAAGCTGCTCCAAGAGGGGATGGAATGGCAGAGGCACGGCCTGCCGAAAACCTTCCCCAGCAGTTGCAGGGTGACCTGGAGCAGGTGCCACCTCCGAAAGGATGAGGGAGGGGAGCACAAGTGAGAGAAAAAACCCAAAACCTATATTGCAACCCCCCCCCCCCCAAACCCCGGC
>VZSF01009821.1:230565-260623 GCA_013398295.1 Chionis minor | reverse complement strand
GGGAAAGGGAAAGGGAAAGGGAAAGGGAAAGGGAAAGGGATGCTGAGCAGACAAGGTGTTTTGGGGATGCCACAAAGCATTGCAGCGGGGTCTGAAATCCTGCCAGCCGGAGGAGGAGAGCAGTGCACACTCTCTATTTTATTCTCCAGCTTGCTGTCCTTTCCCATTTTTCGATACCAGATTGATCACCTCCTTCCCCTCCGGCGTATAAATACCCTGGGGCATTTCACAGCCCTAGTCCCCAGCTGTCCTCCCGGCTCCGGGCTGAAGCACAGCCACAGCACCCATTCGGGATGGGTGCTAACACCGGCAGCTAATTAGGGGGGTGCATGGGACAGACGGGGGGGCGGGTACAGGACAGCCCTACCCCCAAACCAACGATGGGCTGCGGCTGAGCCGGGCTGCGGCAGGGCTGAGCCAGCACAGCCCCCCAGCAAAGCCCTTCTCAGCGAGAGGACTGCATTATCTACTTTATTAATAATAAAAGAGGCAATTTTCTCAACCCTTTAACTTTTAAAGAGTTTCTGCTTCACTTAGATTGAATTCCCAGTGGCAGGCAAACCTGGGAGAGATTTTATACCCCTGCAACACCGCAGAGGTTCCGGTGTCCCTCTGGGTGTACAAAAGGATGAACGGGGGGAGCATCTCCCTGGTTTGGGAGCAGGGTACAGGCTGTCTGTGGATCTGGGCTGATGGGGAAGGAGCTGGGGTTGTGGTCTGCAGAAGTGTCCTGCACCACCTTCTCCTTCGCAACCCCAAACCCACAGTAGGGTCCCTTGCATCCAAATGCTCCAGACGGAGATGGTGTGAGGATGGGAGAGGGGACCCCATAGGCAGGTATCGGCACTTCTGCATTTGGAGAAAATCTCGGGGGGGGGGAAAAAAAAAAAAAAAAAATCAGTTTATCAACTGCTCTTGCCCAGGCTGGCCCAAACCCTGGTGTAAAGGGGGTGGCTCCATCCTGCCCACCCGCTCGCCTCCTGCCAGACTTGCCTCTCTCGACGTCGGCTTCCCACGGAAGAACTCGTGGTTGAGGGAGCTGTGTGGGGGGTTGAAACGCGCCTGCAGGAAAACGCAGCCGTTGGCGATCGCCTCCAGCGGGGCAGGACCCTCGTAGGGGAACCCAAAGCCAATGAAGAGCTGCAAGGGAGAAAAACACACGTGCCAGTGAGCCAACACAGCCAACCCCATAGGGAAGTCTCCCAAATAACCCGCCAGCATCCCTTCCCTGCTGCTCTGGTACTGCACACCAAGCCTCTACGGCAGCTCCATGCAGTTCAACACCCATAGCTTAAATATGCTCAAAACTCCCCCTGCTCCACGGCTCAGAGCCCACTTGTGCGAAGCAACAAGGTGCTCAGAAGCTGCCATTTCCCCCATGGTGGCTACAAACATCAGGCTGGCCCCATATGGAAAGGTTTGCCAAAGCCATGTGAGCTGGAGAACCAACAGCATTTCCCCAGACACCGGCTGCAGGTGACTGGGATGTGCCCGCGCACTCGCTCCATGAATCCTGTCTATTTTTATCACAGCTGTTGGGAGGAAAAAAAAAAACAACCAAAAAAAAAACCAAACCCAACCCTCCCCACTTAGCACTAAATGAATTAATCAGGAAACTTTGTGCTCCGTCTGCGGACAGTCTGCAAGGAGAAACTCATCAGACACATCTTGATTTGAAATGATGTGCTCTGCTCGGCTCACGGCTAATCAGCCCTGCTGACAGCGCCTGCAAGCCTGGGAGGAGCACAGATAACGGCCTCTCCCCGTCTCCCGCCTCCTCCTTTAATTAGGTTTTATTTCTCAAGGCAACCAAGTCCTCACTGCTGGCTGGTTCAGAGGGGACGGGGTCCCGCGGACGCCCCGGCTGGCTCTCACCCACCTTCGCCTTCCTCAGCAGCTGCTGAAACTCGTGCTGCGGCAGCAGCCCGTGGTTCTTCACGAACGCCGGGACCTCGGGCGGCCGCTGCGTCTCGTAATAAACCGTGCCGTGGATCTCCATGTACTTGTTGAGGATGGCCAGGAACTTCTCCTTGCCCTGGGGAGGAAGGCAGAGGTGTGAACCGCACCAGAAGATGGGTCTGACTTCTCCTCCAGCTACAGGGGGAGATTTAATTCTCAAACTGGAGCACCCAGGATGTTTCAGCCCAACCTACAGCAGTGCAAAATCCACACCTTCCCCCCCGCATCCCTTGGACACACATCCTGGACTGCCCCAGGCTCCCAGTGAGCCCAAACAGCTGTGGAATCCAGCACCCAGAACGTCAGCACCTCCAGCCCCTGCCTTCCCTGCCACTTCCACAGGCAGCTTCCACCCTGCAGCTGCTGAAAGGCTTCAGGGGATTCAGATGGAAGCCTGCAAAGTCCAGAGCTTGCTAATGGCCTCTTACTCCAACTGACAAGTCCCTAGGATTTTCTCACTAAGGTTGAATCCTATTTCACTACCTCGTCTAATCAAGGGGGTCATCAGTTTTCTTCTTTTGGAGGTTTTCCTCCTTTTGCTCCCCAAAGCAGCCTTCTGTTTTAACAGTTTCTCTACTGAAGAATTCTTTTTGCTTGGAAAAAAACACAAAGAGTTTGGATGCTGCATTTTCAGCTTGCTCCAGTGCTGCAATAGGTCCCAAAAAAGCAGAGACCAGGAGGGAATAAGGAGGTATAAATGTGGAATTCGAGAAAACTCTGTATGCTGCCTTAAAGGGTCTCTGAACACTAAGTTTCTGGCCTCAGCCATATATCCTTGGACTTCTTTAAGGCTAAAAACAAGTGCTTTTGGTGACATAAGGCTGCGAGGTGAAATCCTGGCCATGGTGCCGCTGACATCCAAATCAGCACCGTTTCAATAGCAATTCCCAAATGCAAAGGAGATGGGAATGAAAAACAGCTTAAAGCCCCTGTGTCGCACTGGGCATCACCGAGCATCATCTGAGGGGAACTGATCCCCAAAGTCCCCTGCACAGTGGGGGGGTGGCATGGGAGACCCCCTCCATCCCTCCATCCAAGCACCACGAGCCGCTTCAACCCATGGAAGTCTGGCAGCAGCCTGATGAAAACAGCCTTTCCTGGCTTATTAAAACATCGGTTCCTGTTGCGAGCCGCAGGCGAGAAGTTCAGAGGGGTAGGAAATGAGAAATAATGGGAAGGTAGGTTTAATGAAATGTTTCTAAATGTCAAAAAAGATCCTGCTCTGGAGACGGTGCTTGGTCCAAGGCTTGTAAATAAGCCCCCAGCTCCAGAAGATGGAGGTGCTTTTTTCCTTCCAAGACCTCAAAATCACTCAAAATAAGGAAAAGCTCCTCTTCTCCCTTGTTTTGCTACACAGGGTGGCACAAGATGTGAAGCGATGCCCAGGTAGCCTGGCCTCCAGGACCAGCCACCAGCAAGAAACAGCCCCAGCCCCTTCACCCGGTACTAAATTACCCCAGATATGCAGTTTTGGGGAAACTCATGTTGTTTGTGAATTCTGGATAAAGGGAGCAAACATTCATAGTGCTAAAGGAGGAAAATGTCTGCTCTGAGGTTTTAACTCTCTTTAGTGCCTTCCCAAATTGACCTAACTAAGCTCAAATGAAATTTCTGGATAAGAAAAGGCGGGGAAATTGTAGTTAAAACACGACGAAATGTTACAGTTCCCCTAAAATGAAATTTTGTGGGTTTCGGGGTGGTTTTGGGGAGCCCCCGAGCTAGGTGGATGCTGGAGGGGTTTGCTCTCAGATGTGGGGAGCCACAAACACCCAGGAACAGGAGGAGATGGCATGGCCGGATCCTGGCCCGCCACAGGCATCCCCGTGAGGGCAGAGCCCCTAAATCGGGAAAGCTGGGGACCGGGAGGGGATGCAGCCCCCGCCTGCATCAACCCGCATCCATCCCGGCAGCTCGGGAAGACCGAGGCCAGCACGAGGCAAAACCTGTTCTCTCGTGAGACGCCCAGAGGTAAAGCCCAGCAGCAGCTGGTGCGGTACAGTACCTGCAACTGGAACAGCCCCAGGCGGTGCACAAAGAGGAAAAAAAAAAAAGAAAGAAATCAAGAGACAGTGAGAATTAGCGCCTTTTTTTAAAGGACCCCACGTCTGCTGGCCTAGAGGTGGCCTCAGCTGTGATGCACCTAACGTGGCTGAGTGTTGGGTCCCAGCAAGGACCAGCACCAGCCACCAGTGAGGATGGAGCGAGAGCCCCCCGCTGCTGCCCACCCCTCTCCCCCAGGCATTACAGGCACGGGCGGGCAGGAGGGCAGCACAACCCCATTTCACAGGTGTCCTGGTTTGAGCAACACAGGACTAATTTCTTTTCTAATACCTGGGAAAACTGCAATTTTAGAAGACCTTGTTGTCTGAATTTGTTAGAATATTCACTTTACAGCCAGCTATGGTGTGCGGGTTTCAAGGTGTTTTCGAGCTGGCCNAATTTTAGAAGACCTTGTTGTCTGAATTTGTTAGAATATTCACTTTACAGCCAGCTATGGTGTGCGGGTTTCAAGGTGTTTTCGAGCTGGCCAGGTGCAGGGCTGAGGAGGAGCCAGACCTGGCCACAAGCTGCCAACAGGATTATTTCATACCATGAACCGTATTGAATTTCTAATTCAACATAAATTAGAAAGTTTGCTGCAAAGTTCTCTGCTTTGATGGCTGTGATCCAGAGAGCTCCTTGCGCTAACGCCAGGGCCCTGAGCCCTTCCCTTCTGAAGCCACAGCGCTCCCAGTGTCCCAAATTTANAATTCCCAAATGCAAAGGAGATGGGAATGAAAAACAGCTTAAAGCCCCTGTGTCGCACTGGGCATCACCGAGCATCATCTGAGGGGAACTGATCCCCAAAGTCCCCTGCACAGTGGGGGGGTGGCATGGGAGACCCCCTCCATCCCTCCATCCAAGCACCACGAGCCGCTTCAACCCATGGAAGTCTGGCAGCAGCCTGATGAAAACAGCCTTTCCTGGCTTATTAAAACATCGGTTCCTGTTGCGAGCCGCAGGCGAGAAGTTCAGAGGGGTAGGAAATGAGAAATAATGGGAAGGTAGGTTTAATGAAATGTTTCTAAATGTCAAAAAAGATCCTGCTCTGGAGACGGTGCTTGGTCCAAGGCTTGTAAATAAGCCCCCAGCTCCAGAAGATGGAGGTGCTTTTTTCCTTCCAAGACCTCAAAATCACTCAAAATAAGGAAAAGCTCCTCTTCTCCCTTGTTTTGCTACACAGGGTGGCACAAGATGTGAAGCGATGCCCAGGTAGCCTGGCCTCCAGGACCAGCCACCAGCAAGAAACAGCCCCAGCCCCTTCACCCGGTACTAAATTACCCCAGATATGCAGTTTTGGGGAAACTCATGTTGTTTGTGAATTCTGGATAAAGGGAGCAAACATTCATAGTGCTAAAGGAGGAAAATGTCTGCTCTGAGGTTTTAACTCTCTTTAGTGCCTTCCCAAATTGACCTAACTAAGCTCAAATGAAATTTCTGGATAAGAAAAGGCGGGGAAATTGTAGTTAAAACACGACGAAATGTTACAGTTCCCCTAAAATGAAATTTTGTGGGTTTCGGGGTGGTTTTGGGGAGCCCCCGAGCTAGGTGGATGCTGGAGGGGTTTGCTCTCAGATGTGGGGAGCCACAAACACCCAGGAACAGGAGGAGATGGCATGGCCGGATCCTGGCCCGCCACAGGCATCCCCGTGAGGGCAGAGCCCCTAAATCGGGAAAGCTGGGGACCGGGAGGGGATGCAGCCCCCGCCTGCATCAACCCGCATCCATCCCGGCAGCTCGGGAAGACCGAGGCCAGCACGAGGCAAAACCTGTTCTCTCGTGAGACGCCCAGAGGTAAAGCCCAGCAGCAGCTGGTGCGGTACAGTACCTGCAACTGGAACAGCCCCAGGCGGTGCACAAAGAGGAAAAAAAAAAAAGAAAGAAATCAAGAGACAGTGAGAATTAGCGCCTTTTTTTAAAGGACCCCACGTCTGCTGGCCTAGAGGTGGCCTCAGCTGTGATGCACCTAACGTGGCTGAGTGTTGGGTCCCAGCAAGGACCAGCACCAGCCACCAGTGAGGATGGAGCGAGAGCCCCCCGCTGCTGCCCACCCCTCTCCCCCAGGCATTACAGGCACGGGCGGGCAGGAGGGCAGCACAACCCCATTTCACAGGTGTCCTGGTTTGAGCAACACAGGACTAATTTCTTTTCTAATACCTGGGAAAACTGCAATTTTAGAAGACCTTGTTGTCTGAATTTGTTAGAATATTCACTTTACAGCCAGCTATGGTGTGCGGGTTTCAAGGTGTTTTCGAGCTGGCCAGGTGCAGGGCTGAGGAGGAGCCAGACCTGGCCACAAGCTGCCAACAGGATTATTTCATACCATGAACCGTATTGAATTTCTAATTCAACATAAATTAGAAAGTTTGCTGCAAAGTTCTCTGCTTTGATGGCTGTGATCCAGAGAGCTCCTTGCGCTAACGCCAGGGCCCTGAGCCCTTCCCTTCTGAAGCCACAGCGCTCCCAGTGTCCCAAATTTACTGTCCACTGCTGGGAGTGCACGGCTTCCTGCAGATATAGTTGGCTGAGTATAATCTTTGTCTACATTATACTGGTATCAGGATCAATATTGCTTCTTTAGTATTATTAATGTTAATGATCTAGTCTTTTCCTGTTAAATCTGTTTATATTTTAACCCCCCGGTTTCCTTGTCTTCTTTGTTTTCTCCCCGATTCCCCTTCCTCGTGGGGAGGGGTCATGGGGTGAGAGAATAATTGTCTAACTGACAACAAATTGTGGGTTCCTCAAACCATAACCATAGGGCACCTGAAAGCAGAGGGAAACCATCCCCATCACAGCACGGGAAATCACCTAACGGCAATCATCGCAATTAAGACACAAAATCACTGACATGGAATCCTCAGTCTTCGCAGCCTGGTGGGAGGAAGCATGGCCTAGAGCAAGGAGCAGGGGATGGGGTGTCACCAGCCTCTGCCCCGTTTGCTCAGAGGCGCTGGACACGTCACGTCACCGCAGCAGCCTCAGCTTCCCCTCTGCGAAGGGGGACAACGATGCTGCTTCTTCAAAGCCACCGAGATCCGTGCCTCAAGAGCCAAGAGGCTGCTGCTACCCCGGCAGCTCTGCCCACGACTGCCCCTGCCCGCCGGGCTGCCCCCCGCTACCCCGAGGACACCCACCTTCCAGATGCTGGCCTCCTTGCCGTACACCACCGCCATGCTGCTCACTTTGTTGGACTTGATGAACTGCCTCTCCGTCTTGTTGAGCTCCTCCGACACGAAGCCCATGAAGGAGTTGTCGGGGGTGTGAGCTGCGGACACCAAGAGGGGGAAGACATGTGGCTGGACGGGCGATTTTGGGGACCTCGTCGGAGTGGAGGACGCAACCCCATTGCAGCGCGGGGGCTGAGACAAGCCCGGCTCCAGAGCCTTGCTGGAGCTTGGAGGGAAAATGGCATAAAACCCCCATTCAAGCAGCTTGTAAAACAGAGGCTTTGCAACCCACTCGGGCGGCTCTTTAAAAGGTACAACATTTTTAAGGCTACCAAGCAGGGTCTATCCAGCCAGGAAAAAGCAACATTGGAGTTACCCAGCACCCAGCGGGTCACCCCCCTCCTTTCAGACAGCACATCTCCTTTCCACGCCACAAATCCGAATCGCTGAGCTGCCTCTCACCTCTAGATCCCCAGCTGAAATAAAACCAGGCTTTGCAACCAAAACGGCTCCACGTTTTCCCTTGTGGGAGATGGAAGCGGTTCGGCTCCAGCTATGCTGAAGCCAGTGACCCAGTGTTCAAGAAGGACATGGAACTGCTGGAGAAGGGACAGCAAACGGCTGCGAAGATGATTAGGGGGCTGGAACATCTTTCTTATGAGGAAAGGCTGAGGGAGTTGGGTTTCTTTAGTCTGGAGAAGAGAAGGCTGAGGGGGGACCTCATCAATGCTGATAAATGCGTAAAGGGTGGGGGCCAGGAGAATGGAGCCAGTCTTTTTGCAGTGATGCCCAGTGAGAGGACAAGAGGTAATGGGCACAAACTTGAACACAGGAGTTCCATCCTTCATGGAATGGAACTCCTCCTCCATGAGGAGGAACTTCTTTCCTTTGAGGGTGGCAGAGCACTGGAACAGGCTGCCCAGAGAGGTGCTGGAGTCTCCGACTCTGGAGACATTCCCAACCCGCCTGGATGTCATCCTGTGCAACCTGCTCTGGGTGACCCTGTTCTGGCAGGGGGGTTGGACTGGGTTATCTCCAGAGGTCCCTTCAGCCCCTGTGATTCTGTGACCAGTCACAGAGGAAGGAGCCAGGCCTCTCTCCCCAGGGCATTTTGACAACCCAAGAAGCAGATTCAGGGGCTCCTTGCAGGCAGCGAGCAGGCAGGAGAAGCAGAAGCAGATCCAGGGAGGACAGCATCGTCCATGCACCACCTCCTACAGGAGGCAAGACCTGCATCTGCGATGTCTGCAAGCCCCCGAAACCGCCCTGCCGTGACCCTGTCCCCCACTTACGGAACATGGTCATGAACTGGGTGGGCTGCAGGTTCCAGTAGCCCCAGTTGGTGCGGTAGCCCCGCAGCGTGGCGTACTCCTCGTGGTTGTACGCTGGCTCTGTCCCAAAGGTATCGATGACCCGGACACGGCACCTGGGAGAAGAGACAGGACCCGAGGACCTCGGTTTGAGAAAGTCCCGCTGCCAGGGACCTCTGGTGTCCCCAGGCAGCTCATCCCTCATCTGCTCCGGGAGCAGAGAGTGCAGGAACATCCCAAGCAGCCCTTCCCACCCCACTGCTCCCTCCTGTAATGAGCAATATCCCCTTGCAGGGCTTTCATCTCCCTGACAGTTGTGAGAATGATGTATCTCCTGAAGACTTGTTAATGCTTTTCCCAATATCCCGGGAATGCTGAGGCAGGCATTACCAGCACAAGACCGAGGAGAGAAGGGGAGCATCAAGCAAGGGAAGAGCAAAACAAGCTGAATGCGAGAGCAAATGCATTTATAATAAAAGCAATAACACCGCTTGTCATTTTTCTCTCTAATAAAATTGTGTAGGATAGTGGAAGAGATGGGAGAAAACATAATAAATAGCAGGACTATCAGCACTAAATTAAATCGCATATTTTCCTGGCTGGTGATGTACCAGGGGATGATGACATTTGTCTTGATGCGGAAGGAGCCAGGGACAGGGCTCTGCTTCTTGCAAATAGAAAAGGCTTGTGCTTCCGTCTGTGGTGTAGCCATCCCTGGTTGCAGGCACGACACTTGGAAGCACACACACACCACAGGCACATGCAGGGTTTTGGGGTTTTTTTCCCCTCAATTCAGTCTCATCTAATGAGGTTTTATCTTAAATACGTGAGACTCCGGAGCGAGCAGACTGCTTCTTGCCGCTGCCGCGAGGGACACAGCATGGCAGAGTCAGGCAAAAATCTAAGGTGGAATCAAAGGGTCTCACTCCTTGGGCACGGGGGCTATCCTTCGAGGTCATTAGCACTAGTCTTTGCTTGCTAATTAATGAAATGGAGAGTAGGAGAAGGGAGTGGCCTTGCTTACCTGTATTTCTTAAAGGAGAGCCCCATGTGCTGCTTCATCTGTTGCAGACCATGGTAGTCGGTGTAAATCAGGTCGAAAGGCAAAGGACTGGTCAAGGGGCAGTTCCCCCGTCCTGGCGGCACCCCTAAGTGACTGGGGAGAAGCAGGAGGGACTGGTCAGCCCCCCCAGCACCACAAAAGCCCCACAACACAAACACTCATTTCCCCTGCCCAGTGTTTAACAGGGGCCACCAACCAGCTCCCCAGTTGATGGAGGGGGGGAAAGATCATCCTACTCTCCCGAGCCTTTATTTACTGGACTAAAAACCTGAGGTTTTGGGGATTCCTGGTCTCTCCCCATCTTTGTCCCTGCTCCCCACACATGGATGAGGAGCCTTTTGCACAGCATTCCCAGCCAGGGCTCACCAGAATCTCATTTGAGACACACCACTCCCCTGGACCTCTCTTGTCGGAGACACCAGATTTCGTTTGCTATCATTGCAATCACATCAGTGACAGACTTGTAAAGCCACATTTCCCCCTCCTCCCTTCCCACAAGGCTCCCAGCCAGCCTAAATCTCCCTGTTCCCAGTCCCATATCCCTCCCCTCGCCGCTTCTCTTACTCCAGTCCTTACCCACCACATCCCAGAGCAACCTCAGATTCTCCTCGCCGCTGGTCGAGGACACTGCCTGTCCCTGGAAGTTGTGCACGTTTCATTAATATTTCTGACTTTTTTCCCCCCATTTATGAAATAGATCAATAAAGCCAGGGCAGTCGGACCCTGGGTCTTGCTCAGTGGGTTTTCAGCCAGTTCCTTACAACACCCGTACTCGGCCCCTCTTCCCTCCTCCAGCTGATAAAATGCATTACAAAAATCCAGATAAACTAGATCGACTGCAATCTCTTTATCAAGATCATCAGTTACCTTGCTGCCAAGGTGATATGTGATTAATCTGGCATGATACAAGGCTGGGAAACCTGGAGCACATCTTCTTCCATTTTCAATTACCTCTGTGAACTGATGAATCCCTCTCTCCAAAGCTGTTCCACTAAATGTACCACGGATGTCAGCCTGACAGCCCATCTGCTCGTCTGGACCATGTTTCCTCCTTCTCAGAAAAAAGAACTGTGATACCTTCCAGCTTCAGCAGGTTTCTCAAAAATCCTTCCTACGTGTACTTGTGATTTCTGACTGCCAGTTTGCTCAGAAATACAAATGATCCACCTCTCAGTTTCAATGTTCTTGTACTTTTTTCCTCCTAAAGACAGTAATTCCTCATCCTCTCCCCCATAACCCCACTCACACCCAAAGACCAACATGGAAAACCAAACCATTGAGCTGATTTGGTCCACCTGGGCTCTGCCCCACTCCCACCACGGAGTCACCCCGTTTCCTTCTCAGTCTTTCTAACAGGGCTGAGGAATTTATGTTTTATTTTGCAAGTCTGAGCTCAGACAGTGTGAAATCTCACCCTTAGCTCCTGCCTGGCAAGATGTCTGTGTTTTCTTCTGTGCCTGTCACTTACTCCTAGCACCTATTTGGAGATGGGAATTTATCCCAGCCAACCCTATAAGTATCTTCCCTTTTCTTAGGAATAAAAGGTCCAGCCAGATTTTAAATTTCCAGGCTTTGAAGCTTTCACTCTTACTAGTTCTCCTCGTCTCTCTGCATTTCCCCTTCTGAATCTGAGAATCCTCTTTCCAGCCCTACCTGGGTTTTCTCTGTCACTTGGCTGAAGCTTGAATGGACCGGCAGTCCAACGGCCCATCCTCCCAGAACCACTTCCCTAATGTCCTCACCCCTTCCCCAGACCTACGATGACGCACAGCATTTCATCTATCCATCCCATTGCTGTTTGTAGAGGAAATCAATGGCTCTCCCACCCAGGGAACAGCCAAGTTATACAGCTAGCACAAGCATTTGCGCTCCAATCTCTCATTAGTCTTCACCACCAACATCAGAAAGCTCATATGTGGCCAGTGAAATTTTTTGGCTATTATAGCTACGATAAAGGGCTCTTGGTCTGCTCCTGGCCATACCTCCCTCTTCTTCTGATATGGCTCGCAAGCTCTTGAGCATTGGGCACCAAGATCCTTCTTCCGGCCCCATCCCGACCTGAGAGCGGTGCAGGGTCATCCCAAACTCCTGACCATGACCGTGACTCCAGGGAGTGAGTAAATGTGGAATCACACCACTCCTCAAAGCCAGGAAAAGCACAGAATTTCAATTGAAGGCGAAGAGCTGCGTTTGCAGCTGCTCCATTGCTCTTGTCACAAGGAATATAAGGTTCAGTTCAGGGCAGCCTGGCCAGGTCAGCCGCAGGGGAAGCAGGCGGCGGTTTTATCACTTTTCTGCACAATTTTACACGACATGGCTGATTGGGAAGATGGCAGGAATAGAAAGGCTCTCACCTCCAACAGCCACCTCAGTATGATAAATAGGGCAACTAGGAGACCCACCCCTTCCGGGGAGGCTGAAGCAGAAAAGGAATTTTTAAGCCAGTAAAAAGCCCCCGGATTTGAGAGAGATGCAAAGCTAAATATCACATTTGCTCACATACACACTGCTTTTTCCTCAGTCATCAGCCAAACGGCAATGCTCATTTACACCGACTGGGCGCTGCAGCGGAGCAACTCAGCTGATCCATAAACCCTGTATTTAACTAAAAACCCCCAAACCATAACACTTCTTTGCAGCATATCCCATCCTCTAGCTGGTAGACATCACGCAAGCCGCTGCATTACAAAATCATCCGTAATTTAAAAAAGCCCTACCCAAGCTTGACAAGGGGCTGCAGGAGACAGCAATTAGTGTACCTCACACTGAAGCCTCCAAAAAACTTTCTACCAGTTAGGCAGAGCAGGTCTGGCTCCCCTGGCTCCCCTTCGTCACCACGATCTGCCACGTGTCCCCTGTCCAGGTGTTCGGGACTTGCCACATCCATTTATACTCCCAGCACCACGGCTGTGAGGCAGGAATAGATCTAAAAGCAGTACCGGTGTCTTTGAAGCAGAGCATCTCTCTCATTTATTCCCCTTATCCTTCCTAAACACTTTGTAACCACTGATTTTAATATTCCAATCATGCAAATCCAGGCTGCACCTCCGAGGTGGTGGGGGGATTTTTTTTTTTTCATTCCTCCTTATTTAAACATTCTTTATTCAAGCTTTCATCATTTGCCAGTTAAGTCAACTAATTTTCTACTAAACCCAATTTCACTCATGGTTGGAGTGAATTTTCCCTGATTTTTCCTCATGCCATGTACTATTAATGGCGCTTGAAATTACGCAAATAAAATTGATGAGCGCAAATGCCTTCTTTCTCAGCCAGCGCAGCCAAGAGATTTGTTTTTGAAAACCGCTCGATCCCAGCTCCTGGAGAAACCTCCCCTCCCAGACCAGCCAAGGACGGCCACCGACTCGTGCCCAGGTTCAGCACCTCCGGACCCCTGGCAGGTGACCCCATGGCTTGTCCCATCCCATTGCGCAGGATTAGTGCCTTGGCTCAGCCCTCGCGCCGATTTGGGAAAGAGCAGCCGCAGCAGCTTCAATCCAAGCGGATGCAAGCGCCGAGCTCGCCTCTCCACCAGCTGCCTCCCCCAGCTGTGCCTACTCCAGACTAAATCTACAGCAGCTTCTTGTCCTCCTATTTTCCCCTTATAGGTACTTTAATCAACACGGGGACGCATTCCCTTCCTGAGCGCGGTGCTGGCTCTCTGAAATCAGATGACTGCGGGGTTATCTTTACATCCCATTGACCTATTTTCAAATTAACCCAACATTTCCTTCCACGTTATCACTCCTGTGACTGAAAAGCCCAGCACTAAATGGATCTCGTGGGCATCTGCTGACCGGCTGGGCCAATATCCTATATTATATTTAATTGCATCTTCTCTGCCTGCATCTGCTGTCATCAGCAAGGCGGTCTGCAGCAGCGGAAACGGAGGAGGGCTCCTGCCCTTTCTGCTCCCTCGGTTTCTCCCCGTCTACAGGAGCCCAGCAAACACAGGGCTGTTATCCAGGGGGATGAAAGGTGCCGGAGCTGAACCCAAGTGGCTCCCAGGGGTTTGTGACAAGCCCATCACAAGCAATTTAAGGTACAAACCGGAGCCCATGAGATGAACGCCCCACTGCCCAACCTCTGCTCCCAGCTCTTCCTCCTGCTAGAAGGGACACGCTGACCTCAAAAGCGAAGTTTTTCATGCAATTACAGTACGCTCTTTAAGCCACCTGCCATGGTTTTACTTTTGCAAAGCACATCAGGGCTGTTTCTCTGGCCCTTCATTGATCCCGTGTGACACAGCCCTACCTGCCCGGGGCAGGGGAGGTTCAGCAAGCCATTTATTTATTTTTGAGTTTCAACAAAAACCTGTTTTCCCATCATGGCAGGATGCAGCACTTGCTGGAAACCCTTGCATTACATTCCCAGAAGACGGCCAACACCAAGTTTTCACACCGCTCAGCTAAGCAGCAGCAGCTCCAGAGGGTCCAGGCAGGGCTCTGCCAGGAGATCCCCAGGAAGGCATTTTTTCTGGGCTGCAAAGATAAGTCACGAGTAGTGAAGACGGCTGGAGGCTTTGCATCTTATAAGGGGATTGAAAGCCTCCAGAAATGGGGAGTCTCCAGTCCTGCAGGACTGAAGGCTGGGTTGGATCCAGGGGCTCCTGGTTGGAGCATCTCCAGGTACACTGAAACCTCCCTCCTTGCCAGCCCAGAGGGGCTCTGGGCCCCCACGGGGAGGATCAACCCTATATAAATTACCCGGCAATTACTACGGTTATGATAACCTTTATGCGACAAAGCAGAGGGTTCTGCAATGGCAAAGAAGCCAGCGAGCGAGTCTTCATTTGGCTACAAAATAAACATATTTCATGAAGGAGTGCAATTTAACAGCTCGGTAATTCCTGCTAATTTATGCACCTTCCTCTTCTACAAAATGAAGCCCTCAAAGGTGGAAGAAATCCCTCCCCACCACTCCTCGCCACGGCAGGACGGCTCATCCCTGCTTCTCATGTGGCTGCTGCCAGCAAAGCTCCGAGACACCTCCTCGGAGGCACCAGGAGCCTGCTGTAATTAAAGGGAGCAGCTTTTGCAGTCTCCTTTTGACGTACCTGGCTTTTAATTGCAGAGTTACCTGCTGCACCTCTGCAAGCTGCCATATCCAGCCGACAAGGAGAGGAGGAGCAGGGAGGGTGATGGGATCCACCATCCTCCGGCAGGGCAGAGTCAGACCCTGGGGAAGCACAGGAGGGTGCCAGAGCAAACAGCTCTTTCTGGTCAGAAATTCAGCAAATAATGAAGAAACTTCCCAAATAATACTTGGGGTTCTCCGGGGAGCAGCAGAGGCTGAGCGCTCACATGCTGGCGGTGCCTGGACAGACCCTTGGATGGATGGGCTGTTCCCCTCCTGTCCCACCTGCTCCAGCAGCTCAGAATGAAGGGACACTTTTAACCAAATCTTCACAGACACCATTAGAGCAAAGCTGATTCGTGCCCACTAATGTCCTGGACCCCCTGCTTACCCCGTCCCCTAAGATACATCTACTGGAAACGTGTCCCGATTAAATTACTGACTGGAGAATCCAATAAAGTTCAGACACGCGGTGGTGTGTCCAGCATTTGTGCAACCTCTTGGTTGTCTTCATCACCTCTATCTTTGCAAGGCTTTGCAGTGGTGAAGTACCCACAACTGGGGGCATCATCTTCACCTCCCAACCAAAACCTGCAACCAAACATCCGGCCTTCCCGAAGCCCCAGCATCCCATACGCAACCATGTCCCAGCACGAACATCAAAGCCTGGCCAGAAAGACAACAAGCCGGTGACCCTAACGGCTTCCAGAAACACTTGTTCTCAAGTAACGGGAACATACGGTGCTATGTTAAAGGCTGAGGTTTCCTCCCCATCAGCGTGGAGCTGATAAATCCCACGGCCACGCCACGCAGCTCCACTGGGACCGCACACAACTGGTCACTTCTGGCTGTTTCCACAAGCAATTCCTGGCTCGCCCGCACAACGTCGGGACTGTATTTGCCAGCTGGCAAGGGAAGGTGAAGCCTGGAGCCTGGGCACTGCACGGGTTTTCATGCGAACAGATGCAAGACAGAAAGACGGCTTTTATCTGCCAGAAAATAATTAGAAATGCCTTCGTCTGGACATCATGTTTCCATTTGAACGACCCTTTTTGTAGCCTGAATACACCTCGGTGGCTATGGGAAGCGCAGGAAAATAGCAGCTATAATTAAGTATGTGCCAGGCAATGAGAGGAGAGCGGCGGCAGCGGGAGCTGAGCCTCATGCCACCGCGGTGCCGGATCTGCCATGGTGCCGGCACTGACACAGCCCGGCTACGCCACCCCAGCACCTGGAGAGCAGCTTGTTGCACAAACCACACGCTGGCCACTGCTACTGCTCGGCAGGGAAAGGGCTGCCAGCACGGGATATAAGCACATGCTTAAAATTAAGTGCCTTGCCAGGACCGGTACGAAAACTCCAGAACTTGACACAGCAGCAATTAAGCTCCAAGAACACTTTGTAAAGCCCTGACCCCACGAGTCATCAAATCCTGTTTTCAACTTTCTGTCCTGCCTTATGAGCAGCTAATTTCAAGGGGGCCATTGCAAAAAGCACCTCTCAGCGTTGCCGGGATCAATACTCCCCACTGCTCCAGCTGCTGGCAGCACCGCACCCCCATCTCCCAGAGCCTCTCCCTCCGCCCCGCAAAAGCAGCTGGAGATGCCAACGTGACCATCCCCACGACCTAAGGATGAAGGTAGGAGCTGGAGGTCCCCGCAGCACCCGCTGTGCCCCTTCTCCTGCGAGGAAAAGCTGACAACATCCCTCCCTGCCTGCCCCTGGGCCACGGGTGCTCCAGAGGAAGAGGTTCCGTTTACTGCGGTTTTTGCTCCGAGGGCTCTGCTTGTAATTTTCCAACATCTACTCACAAGCTGCCTCATTAACAACCCAGCTCAGGTCTTTCAGGCACTTCCCACTCCTCCCCTACCAAGCAACACACACACACCAGCCTTAATCCTCACTTCCCCGAAAGCACATTTTGGCTACCAAAGCAGGACAAGGGGTCTTCAGCAAGAATAAAGTGTTTGCGTTCAGATTTGGGTTTTTTCTTCCCTCCCTGCTTCAAGACAGGGGTCAAAACGCTGTCGGCTCCCTCCGCTGCCCCTACCCACCTGGCACAAACCTCGGATGGAAAACAGCTCCTGACTCCCTGCTCCAGCTCCATTTTGCTTTCTTCCCCGGGCGCCGCATGTGCCCGGCGATGCTTTGCAGGTAACCCCTTGTTTCACCCCTTGCCTCTCAAGACGCATCAGAAGAAGCTCACAAATTCACCGGGAAATGCAAAAGAGGACCAACACCTGCACTTAGCTCGACTCCGGGAGAAAAATGAGCCTCTGGTAGAACACAGCAGCGGAATTCCCAGGTCTTTAAGGTCTACAGTGGACAAAAGACAAACTAGCCCTGGAAAAGCAGGGCTGAGCTCAGCCATGCCGATCTCGGACCTCAGTTGGATGCTGCCTAGCCGAGCCATGGAGCAAGCCTGCAGATCCCCAGAGCTCCCTGGCTTCGCTCCAGATTCACACCGGTCCCCGGAACCAGGGGAAAAACCATTCCGCACCATTCACCACTTGGCACTTGCCGCTCTCCCTATCAGAGCTCCCCCCTGCACGGAGAGGTGCCCAGCACAACGTGGTCGGTCATGTGCCAACCTGTTTTCACCCCCAGCCCTCCATCACCAGTTTCTTTGGACCCAGGACTGGCTTTTCCTGCTTGTTTGCCCAGTCCCCAGCATTTCAGATCCAATCCAGACCCCCGCCTCCGGGCACTGCTGCATTGCAATCAATACAGATACTAATAACGAACAGCTCTCAGATAACGACCAGCTGAAGTGTACACAGGCAAACCTGCCCGTGATCTCTTGCCAATGATCAATACACATAGAAAAAACAGCTCAGAAATCTGAAGAGACAAAAAAAAAACAAACCAGGAGAGAGGTTATTCCGTGCTGAATAATTTATGGGTGCCAGCCTTTGCTCCGTGAAGGCTGTGCTGGGTGGGAGCAGCTCCAGCTCCGAGCCACGAAAGGAGCAGGGAGTGCCAAAGACAGGTAAACTAGAAGTGGACTCAACATTCCACATTGCTGGAGCAAAATATCCTCAAACCCGCCCTGACATTGGTGCCTGGCCGCTGCAAGCTCAGCAAGAGACACCCAGGATGGGAGAGGACAAATTTAGCCCCCAGTCTCCAGAGGAGCAACGCTTTGCTGCTTCAGGAGGTTGCAGGGGGGCAGAAGGGATAAGAAATAGGAGAACTTGGGCTGACCCTTCCATGGTGACATGTCTTTAGCTTTGCTTCACCCCCACACCCCAGCTCCAGCCTCTTGTGCATCCCTGGCTCTCTGCACACCAACCCCTGCCCACAGCTGCAGCGGCGGGTGAAGTCCCCTCCAGGCTTTAACAAAGCTCTCAATATTAACCATTAGCACAACACATGATTAATTACATGTGTTCTGCTAAGCCTCTGGCTCGCTCATGGTCAGGTGAAGGTTTATCAGTGCTCTTTGGAGCCACCACTAATGAAGTACCAGCCCGATGGCAGGGACGCTGCTGAAAGGTCTGGAAGCACCGAGCAGGGATGCCGGCAGTGCTCGGGGGGCACCTCTGCTCCCCCACCAACACCCACGTCACCCCACCTCTCCATGGGCTGCAGGAAGGTCCCAGCAAACACTGGACTTGGTCTCCAAAGGGACAGAGGGGACCCAGCTACAGCCCCAGGTCCTGCCCCTGCGCGCCCCCGCCCCATCAACCTGGAGGTGGACCCACGACGTGGGTGTCCAGCATTAAAAATGTTACCAAAGCCAGGCACAGGACGCACACACGGGGAGAAAGGGACAGTTTCTATCACTGGGACAGAGAGGAGTACACGATGTGCAGCCCCAGCCCGGCTCACTCCCCGTCACAGCTACTAAGTGGAAGAGACGGAGCTGTTGTTCCCAGCCATCCCAGGGGACGCATCCAAATCCACGTCAGAGGAGGAGGTCTCCTCATGGCCAACTGATGCCAAAGCTCCTACGCTTCTGAGAAAGGGGAAATACTGCAGGCAGGACGGCTGCTCTCTCCAGAGTCACTCACGGAGGGAAATGGATGCTGCAAAACCCCCAGTAAGACTCAGCCAGCTCCTTCCCCACGTTAAACGACTACTGTGAGGCTCTTCATTAAAAAACACAAACAAGAACCACACAACAACAACAACGCAACCCTCCCAGCCATTAACTTCTTTCATCCTTGAGTACACGGATATTATTTAGCACGTCAATTTAGCTCAGCATGCCGCGCAGAGATCGGCGTGATGCATGCCCACCTCTTTGAGAAGCTGCTGCCTTTTGCATTAGGACCAGGGTTATTTTTTTGAATTAATTAGTCGGGAGCTAATTCCATTTATTAATTCTGAATGCCGCAGGGGCTGGGTTAGGGTTTTTTGTCAGGGTTTGTTGTTTTTTTTTATCCCGGACCGTTGGGTTTTTTTTCCACTCCCCTTTCAGCATGGCTCATTATGCGGCCAATGTTGACTGAGCATCGCCCCAAACCTGCCCAGTCCCCGAGGCAGCTTCAGGCTTTTCTCAATTTATAACCCATCCTAATGCGCATTTTGCCTGGCACTTGCCCTCCACTGGAGATGTCTCGGAGGAGGTGAGGGAAGCTTGCGACGTTACAGGACGCAGCAGCGTCAGCCCGGCAATAACAGAACTGCATCAGCAGAGGAACACGGCACACAGTTGTCTTCTCCCTCTTACTTTTTCCATCAAATATTGGAGACAGACAGCTGCCTAGACACGCTAGTAGGGTGGCTAGTAGGGTGTAGCTGTTTGCACGTTCTCACCCTGCATCATCCTATATCCCACAGTGGAAAAAAAACCCCATTCCTCTGCGGAAAGTGCCCCAGCAGCGGCAAATTCCCCCGGAGCTCTTGAAGCCACCACCAGCACCTCCTGAGGAGGGATGCTCCTCGGTGGCTGCCGGCCCCTGGCAAGGGATGCAGGTTATTATTGGCAGCTGCCCCAGCAGCGGAGCAGGACAGGAGGGAGGGAGGGAAGGAAGGAAGGAGGGAAGGAAGGAAGGGAGCACAGTTGCTGCTCAAACAACGCTGGTGAAGCCACGGGGGTTGAGCACAACCATGCACGGTGGGAAGAGCCAGTGACCTGCGGGACACCTGCATCCTGCAGCCACATGGCCACCAGCCCCGCGGAGAGCATCGCTGGGGAACGGGGAGCCTTTCCCACATCCAGCCCCAGGCAGGCGTCAAGGGACGTGGGTGATGCCAGGTGCTGACAGCAAGGGATTAACACTGCTCGGAGCCAGCGCCAGCAGCACAGGGCAGAGCCCTGCCCCAGACGTCTCCCCACCAGCCCCGCACCAAGCTCTGCTGCAAAGCCTTACTTTGCACCAGTCCTCCTCACTTTCCTGGGATGCAGAAGGGATGGGAACAATCGCAGCCGTCAACACCAGTGCTTTGCACCCACCCAACACTGGTACCAGCTCAGCACCAGCGCTGCCAGAGACACAGAGTGGGAAAAGCCACCCACGCACCTTTGCAGACCTCACGCTTTCACACAAAACCTCGATGCAGCCCACACACACGCGGCGTGGGGGGGGGACTGACCCTCTTGGGGGGGTCCCTGTACCCGCAGCACCCACCTCTGCAGCTCCTTCAGGGAGATGGTGACCCTCAGGCTGTGTCCCAGGAGGAAGAGGGCAGCCAGGATGTCAGCCCACTGCACCATCTCGCCCAGCGGGCCCCCCTTCAGCACCCGCGGGCTGAAAACATCCCCCGACTCCTCCGTCAGGAAGCCGATATGGATCAAGATCTGGAGAGACAAGGAGAGGGGTCAATGCTGGGAGGGGTTGTGCTGGGGCAAAGGGATGAGTTGGGTTTTCCAACCCAAAATGACTTAAGGTCCCTGACTCCCTCCAGCTCCTTTTGCAGGCTGTAATTAGCCAGGGAAATCATTTGGGTGTAAAGACAAGTGATCTATGTCCAGTTAGCAAAGACCCAAGACTCAGAGGCTACCAGCTCCCATAGACTGGTATCTTGGGACCAGGACCATGTCCCTGATGCACATCAGGGTCCATCCCATGGACCAGAGCCGGGTCTCCCAGCACACAGGCACCACAAAAACACGAATGGGAGGGCCAGCAACCTGGGCACCTCTACGGAGGGGACGTGCCAACCTCCCTGCCCGCTGCCAATGGCAGTCTGGTGGCTGGACATCACCTCCTACCCACCAGGACCCATCTCCAAAGTTCACCCCATCATTCAGCAATGCCAGTCCTGCAATGTCCTGAATGTGTGCAGTCACGCTCACGGACCACAGACCGACCCCGCAGACCCACGTGCTTCCATAATTGAATTTTCCTCCCAGCCTGCTCACATCCCAGCTGTCTCCGCTTCCTGTGTCCCCAAGGGCTCAGCTTTTCCATGATTTCCCCCCATGCAATTTGTTCGTACATGTTTCTGGTCCCTTTGCTGGCCCTTCAGTTTCTGCTCGAGGCGCCGAGCTGCCCGCAGCCACTGCTGGGCCAAGTGCCGGATCCTCTTCTTCATGAAGCTGAGGGACTCCTTGCCCGTGCCGATCAGCTCCAGGAGGCGAGCCAGGTCGCTCTGGAAAGCTGCCTAGGAAAGGAGCATGCTCAGCGTTTTGAGTGTAGGGAAAGTAGCCGCGAGAGGAGCCCCTGGGCTGCCACAGGAGCTGGCGGAGGTTTGCCCAGCACAGCCAAGGTGCCGTGGGTCCTTCCTGGATGGACAGCTTCCCCCGGTGCCACCAGACCTGCCACCAGAGCCACGTAATGTACCAAGTCCCAGGGGCCCCATTGTACCCACAGCATCTTGTGACATCCCAGATTCCCCAGCACAGGAAAGACATGGGCCTGTTGGAGCGGGTGCAGAGGAGGCCACAAAGATGATCCAAGGGCTGGAGCCCCTCTGCTGTGAGGACAGGCTGGGAGAGTTGGGGGTGTCCAGCCTGGAGAAGAGAAGGCTCCGGGGAGACCTTAGAGCCCCTTCCAGTACTTACAGGGGGCTGATAAGAAAGATGGGGACAAACTTTTTAGCAGGACCTGTTGCGACAGGACATGGGGTAATGGTTTTAAACTAAAAGAGGGAAGATTTAGACTAGGTATAAAACGACAGTTTTTGCAATGAGGGTGGTGACACTGGCCCAGGTTGCCCAGAGAGGTGGGAGATGCCCCATCCCTGGAAACACTCCAGGCCAGGTTGGACGAGGCTCTGAGAAACCTGGTCTAGTTGGAGATGTCCCTGTCCATGGCAGGGGGCTGGACTAGATGGGCTTTAAAGGTCCCTTCCAGCCCAAACCATTCTGTGATTCTACAAAAGCCCACACGCGGCATCGTGGTCCTGCTGGGGAACATTTATCTCCAGAGCCTTGAAGCCATCCTATCCCCCCAGCCCCCCCGGCAGGACACCCCCACCTTACCTGCACCCGGGGCAGTGGCGGGGGGGAAGGCAAAGCCGCCGTCCGGTTTCTCCAGGGCAGGGGAGGGCAGAACCACTCGACTTCGCTGAGGTAGATGAGGAACGAGCACTCGGTGCCGTCCACGCCAAAAAACGCGTAGCAGGGGTCGGAGGTCCACCTGGCCCTCATCCACTGCGAGGGGGCAAAGAAAGACACGGGGCTCATCCTCCGGCCGGGAGGGGACGCAGCCCTCTGTGGGGCAACCTCTATTCTCCATCACCTTTCTCTACCTGGGACCTACAAATAGAGTGCGGGGGCGGCACAAAGGGCTGCAAACCAGCGCACACCCAGCACCAGTGCTGATGTTCACCCACCTGGTGCCTCCAGCTTTGCTGGGGGCTCCCTGGATTTCTAAGCTCCGGTCCCAGCACCAACGCACGCCTCCCCCGGGGGCACACTCATTAGGAAATGACACGCTACAGGGTTTTCCTCTCGCTACAGGGTTTTCCTCTCGTTTGCTTCGCTGGGGAGCGAGCTGAGCTGCTGAGCTCACCGCCCTGGGGCGCAGCAGGGCAAGGGGACAGATCCAGTCCCCAAGGATGGTTTCACATGAAGGAGAATAACCGGCGACCACAGCACCGATTTATCATCCCCCTGCCTTCCTCCTCCTTCCAGAGCTCCTGCCAGCCGCTTCCCAATCCAACCACAAAAACAAATCTACTTGGGATACAGGTCGCTGCACCCAGTACGTAAAATGCAGCAATCACCCGGACAGGAGATCGAATTACAGCCTTCCACAATTAAATTACATTCCAAATTTACTCAAACCGTGGAAGTAAAGGATGCCTAGCACCAGGGGAAGGGGAAAATACAACCCCCCAGGATCACTGTAATATACACTTCGGCGTCTTTTCAGGGAGACTTGGCCCTGCAGAAGCCTGAGCTTGAAGCAGGAGGCTGGGAAGGGGAGGGAAGAGGGAGATGCTTTTAATTAGTCCATGTAAATATGCTCTCTGACAAAGCAATCATGCTCCGGGCCAAATGCCAGGCTGCATTCAGGTGTGGAGAGCAGGTTGGGTCAGGCGGGACATCCTGTTTGAGACGGAGGTCCCGGCCACCTTAACGAGATGCTCTTCTGTGCGATGCTGGGATTATTCCCCAGACACCAGCTAACGCTCCAGATATATAAAGACGATGTGACAGTGCTTTCTCCTCACCGCGCGTCTGTCATTAAACACAGACACCACGGGTGGGGAGGGATGCAGGCAGAGCTGGTCTCACAGAGCTGATTCTGCTGCCGCCCGCGCACCTGCGGGTACCATGGCTTCCGCGCTTTGTACGGCTAAAACGGGAGGTATGTGCCTCATTACTGGGGGGAAACGGTGACATTTGTACAGCAAAGCCTCCCAGAGGATGTTGGGCACCTCCATTGTGTTTTCTCCTCGCAGCACAGCTCTGCTTCCCACATCCACGGCTCCGCTCCTCCTTCGGCAACGGGGCCACACCTTTCCCATTTTAAAGCAAACAGTTTTATTCTGGAAAGCATCCTCTCCTCTGCACTGCCCTTCCCAGCTTAAACCCCGGCATCGTTGCTTTGGGGCCCTGCCCAGCAGCTTCCACCCCAGGTTGAGACCCTCTCCCAGACAGGGAACCCCGACTCACCTCCACTTTGCCAGCGCAGTCAGGGTACTTGGGGTCCCTGGGCACCTCGCACTGGTCCCTCCTGCCTTCCACCCCTGTAGAAAGACAATTTGGGCATGGGGAGAGCTGGGATGTGCTGGTGGAGCAGCTAGAAATGCTGGGATGGGGTGGAATGGGGTGGGACGGGACAGGGCTGCCATCCCCCAAGCACTTCCATCGACAGACAGCCCCATCCCACTTGATGGAGCAGGACACCAAGATGTGAAGCCTCTTCCCACAGGTCAGGGAGGAGAGAGAGGAAACTCCCCAGCCATGCTTCAACATCGAGAGCGCATTCCCGTTTCCTAAATTCCAACCTTTATAGCACCTCCCTGCTGCTCTCAGCCTGGTCCAGACCTCAGGTCCCACCTATCCATGCTCTTGTTCATCATCCATAAGCAGGCTGCAGTATCTAGGAAGAACTTGACAGCCTTTACGCTGTAAACTTGCAATAAATTATCCTGCTGAGCTGTCGAGAGAAGACTCAACCCCTGGGGCTGGCCCTGGAATAAGGCACGGAAGTGGCTAAAATGGTAATAGGACCTTTTTTTCCCCTCTGTGGTTGGATTAACGAAAGACATCACCCCTCCGATAAGCCCTCCTTTGCCTACAACCAAAAAAGCATGAGGTGGAAGAAGCAACGGAATTTATCTTTTACTTGATGATGCCAGCCCAAACCTCAGGAAACATGCAGCCATGCGGAGAAACATCTGGAGAGCCCAGGTGCCCTCCCAACACTGCCAGGGTGGGATGGGAAAGTCTCTCCTGGCGTTGGATCCCAGCCCCTGGGCTTTGGTTCCAAACCGCCACATTTTTCTATCCAGGTGTTTGTGCTGGCACTGCTCCTCATCTTTAATTCTGCATTTAATTCCGTGGCGTTTATTTTTGACAGAAATTCAGATTTGTCACTGTTCCCCCCACCTCGCAGGCATGAGGTTCCCAGGTCTTGCTCCTCTGCAGCTTGATCTCCCGAGTCCTCCTGGGCCAAGTGAGGCACCGTTTTTAGGAGAACATTACTGCTGTCAGAGAGCACGGAGTGTGGTTCCCTGCACAGCCTCCTTTTCCAGCCTTTGTGGCTATAACAGCAAGGTGAGAGTCCTGGAAACATCTGAGAAAGCTCAGACCACACTCAGGACCTCCTCTCCCTCAAAGACATGGTCTGACCACATGCCGTATCTGCACAGAGTTGGACACAACAGCTCTTAGAAGGTCTATGGAAGAGCTCCAGGTGTCCCGTGCAGACAGGATTGAGTTGGGTAACCTCAGATCAGCATCCATTCCCCTGCATTTTTACCAAATTTTTCATGGTAGGCTTGGTATGATCTCCCTATTGCAACTACATAACACGTAGGAGGTTTGGAGCACGGGGATGCCCAGGGACACTCACCTTTCCCGTTCAGGAGGCTGTTTCGAAGAATTTGATCTACTTTTATTGCGATGTCTGAGACGTTTTGAGCTATAGCTTGGATCCTCTCCATCAACCCAGCTGCTGGCTGGAGCCTGGGAAAAAAGAAACAAATAGAGCCTGAAAATGTGGTGTTTCTCAGCAGTGACACCCAGGAATGCTCACAGCAAATTTGCCATCCTTGGAAGCTGCCAGCAGGTTGAATTTAGCTCCAAGATACAACACGGGAATGCCTGGTCTGGCATGTACCAGGCAAAGAGGTTTGATTAAAAACCTAACTAAAACAGTATTCTGCCGTTTTCCGCAGTGTGCTGATAAACACGGATACATCTGGGCATTCTACATGGGGACGTATTAAATAGGCTGGACAAAACTGTTTTTCTTATTTCAGATATGCTATGTTTGCAACTTCTCTGCTGTGATTATTTGCCTTGTGGTACATGCTGGAAGCCGTTCCAGGGGGAAAAAAAAAAAAAGGAGGAAAAACACCCCAAAATACAGAGAAAGGAAGGCAAAACTAGAGGAGGGCTGAGAAAGCTCATGGGCCTGGAGCAGACTGCAGACAGATGCCTGAGCCAGCACGTTCACCAAAGATTTAGGTGAGTGGATTTCCAGGTCCCCCGGTGAGGAGGAGTGGCGAGGGCTGTGCGGGGACGGGGTGCCAGGGCGAGCATCGGCAGCAGCAGCGCAGGAGCCGGCGTTGAGCCAGGTATCACAGCCCTGGCAAAGCCCGCAGAGACCTTCCCACCAGGGCTTGAGATCAGATTCCACCGGTCTGAATAGCCGCGGATGCCGTCTATCGCATTAAACCTCGCAATCAATACCCTCCTGGGTAAACAGCACCATTAAACTCATCTACATAACACATTGTGTAGACGGAGCGACAGAGCACTGTAAAGCAGCCGGGTGTCAATTAAAACCCGGTGAAATATATAAAAGGGCAAGAGAACTCAATCCTTTAGCAGCGGTGCCCTGCCAGGCTTGACAAGAAGCAAGCTCTCCACCTCCGACGCCTCGCCCTGCCATTTCCACCGCAAACGACAACCGCGGCTATCGCAGTAAATAATTTTCCCCTTCTGCAGCATCTGGGTCATAAGTTTTTCCTTCTGCTGCTGTTGAGATCATTATCATACAAGGAAATGTCATAAGCAGTGAGCAAAACCAAAAGGGCTACCTTGAGTACTCCTGGCACAAAAAATATGTGCTGATGTCAGGTCCTTCCCGGTGAAGTTTTATGTTCGTTCTCCAGCAGATCAGTGAACCCGAAGGCTGGGATTTAAAGTACCTCTGTCCTCAAGGCTAAAAAAATCCTCGTTTTATGAACCGCTACTGCTTCAGTTGTTGATTTAAAGTCCATTCGCTCGCAGCGAGCAGCCCACATTTTTCCTTCTGGCATAGTTTACGACCATCAATATTCAGCCTGCATAACTCCACAGGGAGCCACATATCTTCAGCTTTTAAGAAATAATAATTAAATGCAGAGGACACCATTGCCCCCAAGTAACTTTCAACCTTTGCAGAGAACGAACCCCAGGTATCCCACCAGCTGCTGGAAGTGTGGCAGCAGGGAGGTTGCTCACGAGGCCCTGGTAAAATACGGGCACAAAAATGACCTGCAATGAGCTCTGCTCGTCAGCGTGGCTCCGAGGAGATAAAATGCTCCCGGTCTGAGGGCTGCAGAGCTCAGCCAGACCTGACAGCTTCCAAACCCCCCATTTCTGCAATCCTTTTTTGCACTGGTGATCAGCCATCAGACCACGTAGGCGCTCAGTAAAGAGGGAAAGCTGGGATGGGCAGTTTAGGAGCAAACATCCCAAGGATGCAGTGAATTTAGAGCCAGCGAGCCCAACCTCCAACAACAAGGGAACAACATCGGCGTGGTGGAGATGCTTCTCAGGTTTCTCCATTCACTCTCAGCAAGTGAGCACAGACATCCTCTCTCAGCACCTAGATGAGCCCACGATCCAACTTTTGCCTCCTCCCAGAAGCTATCCCAATATCTTGTCAAGCATTGGAACAGGCTGCCCAGGGAGGTGGTGGAATCGCCATCCCTGGAGGTATTTAAAAGACGGGTAGACGTGGAGTTGAGGGACATGGGTTAGGGGTGGTTTAGCAGTGTTAGGTTTATGGTTGGACTCGATGATCTCGAAGGTCTCTTCCAACCTAAGTAATTCTGTGATTTCACTCAGGTCCAAACCGGCTCCCAAACACCGAAGTAATTAGGTGAAACCCAAAAGTCAACAGCAACCTCAGTCCCCATCTCCTCTCTGATGACCTCCAGACCTCAGCTCAGCCAGGGCTGGGCACTGGGCACCCACGAACGAGTTCAAACAAAAATCAGGATCATTATCCTAAAAAAAATGGCTTTCTTCCAGGCTCAGCCTCGCAGCCAACCTAAGTCCTGCCAGAGCTCTGGCCACAGCGGCCGTTTCCACAGGGTGACGGAAGCTCTGCCAGCTTGTCCAGCTCTTGTCAGCTACAGCTGCTCCTCAAACACAAAGATTTCAACTCAAAGCCCCTTTGATGTAAAACATATGATCACCACACTCAGACAGCACTTCCAGTTCTCGCAAACAAGGCAGCCGTGCCGCGCAGGCTTTCCCCAAAATTCAGAGGGCTACTGCAAAGTGACACAAAAAATGCCCACTGTGATGCTTGGCGTGTATTAAGAAGATGGAAAAATGGTAGAAAACATCCCTCCGGAACAAGGAATCAGGCTCAAATCTCCCACCGCTTGGCCTGCTCATCACCCTTCCTGGTCAAACCAGTTTTCTCCAAATCCCCATGATTTTGAGCAAGGGATTTCACGGCTGGGGTGAAGAGCCGTGTTCCCACATCGGGAGCACGGAGGGGCCCCGGTGTCAGCGCTGACACGGGCAGCACCCAGCCAGCCTCGGTGGTTTTATCTGCTGGGCAACAAGGCTGTCACTTGAGCGGCAAATTTCATTTAACATATTAAAGAGATGACAAGGAGGTTAAGCACAAAGTTACATCACATATCACCGCAGTAATTTGTCGCCAGGGCAGAGGACAAGAAAATAAGACATATAAAGCAAAACCTCAACCACAAAAAAGGTTTTCTGCAGCTCATCAGAATTTCATGCCTTATTCTTTGTCACTAGAGGCACCAGAAAGGACAAGGTAAGTGGCTTATTCAGCTCAGTGACAGCGAAGGGGAATATCCCACCGTGCCTCTCTGTCCGAGCTGGGACGCCAGCGCAGCGCGAAGAACAACTCGCTTGGAGCGCTACAACTGCACAGGGAGCAGCGACGGGCTTTTTCCTTTTTTTTTTTTCCTTTTTCCTTGTTGCTTTTTAAATTTTTCTATAGTGACAATATAAATGCCACCAAAATGCGCTGGGGCTGTGCCAGCTATTGAAACTATAGTAAATTACTATGGGTTTTCTAGAACAAATTTTTCCCTGGGACCTTAAAACCGTTTACTACAGCAAATACAGTACTTTTACTTCTAACCATCAATATTGATTTCGTCTTTATTATTTTCAGATTTATATTTCCCCATGTTGATTAAGATTCAGATCACACTGTGCCTTATAATGCACTGTATACAGTATTCATCTCATTTCAAAAACTGCTATTAAGATGTATCTTCCCCCACTGGCAGATCATTTGCCATATAATATAGCCGGAGGTTGAGTTTTCCTTTACTTTTTTTATGCATTAATTTGGTTCCCTTCACTTTGTCTCTTGTCCCCAACCCTGCAGCAGCAGCTCAGATTCAGCCTGTTTATCCCTTTACAAGGCACAGTATTTTTATTGCCTTTTCTAAAAGTGGCATTATGAAAAGATGAATCTCTTTCTATTTGTGTGTTGTCTTCATAATACAAGCCCTAAACATATTTGCCTGCTCATCCGATATTTCTTGCTACTAACTGGTGAAAGCAGTGACTTTGGGAAGACCGATACAGACGGAGAAAAGCAGGTATTTTGAAGATAATATGTCAACAAATGCCACATTCGCACAGAGCAGTTTACCACAGGATTTCAACTTGCTCATTACAATGTCAGCGCTGCCATTTGCCTCCTTAAAGATTTTTTATTTTATTTTATTTTTTTTGCCCAAAGACCCAAGACAGAGCAGAAAGCAGCTGGGAAGGGTGCCCAGGACTGGTGCTGGGCTCTTGCTGCTTCCCCACTCCGGGAACACCAATCACCCCACAATATCCAACCCCACGACAGCCTCAGTCTCCAGGAATGGGAGTCTCTTCCGTCCTCCTGGCTCCTGCTGCAGCTTTTGCCGTGCTGCCCGTTAAAATAGCTGGGGGATCTCCTGGAGAAATGAACCCCCAGGGCATCTCCAGCAGATCACCCCATGGGCTCAGGCTCCTCTCCCCATCCATCCATCCATCCATCCATCCATCCATCCATCCATCCATCCATCCATCCACCCACCCACTCATCCATCCTTCCACTCTGGTGGGACAAGCTCGAAGTTGCCCAACAGCCAGTGAGGGACAAGCCAAGGGGTTTCCAGGGATGTGGTGAAAAACCCTCCTCTCCAAGTGCTGGATAACTAAAAAAGGCGATTTAAATCTCTGAGAAGACAGAGCAATTAAGAGCTTTGCTCCTCTGGCGTAAGAGAATCCAAGTAAACCTCATCGATGCTGGAGGCAAAGCTTTTTTTGGGGATCCATGCCCTTGCGCGCATCTCTGCATCCTCTCCGAGGTGGCTTGCAGTCGAGAGGCTGGGAGCCAGGACATGAAGAGGTTACTGGGTGGCTGACACTCTCCATAAAATTCGGGTCATGGTCCCCTGACACCGATGCTCCCAATGGGGGGTGTAGTGGGAGAGGCAGTGGAGGCAGGACGGGCTCAGCTGCGTGTTTTGTGCTTATTTGACTTGTAATCCTGGTTTTAATCCTCATAACTCTGGTGCCAGAGCTATTACCCTCAGCTTGGATACCCAGCCTTGGCTTGGTTTGAGCTGGGGGTGCTGTGATGGGGAGCGCGGGGGGGGGGGGGCCATGCTTTGCCCCGCTTGGGAAA
>VZSF01009821.1:197577-230525 GCA_013398295.1 Chionis minor | reverse complement strand
TCTCCCCTCGGCGGGGCCTCCGGGCTCCGCCGCCCCTCGCCCCTCTCTCTCTCTCCCCTCCCCGGTGTGGGGAGGGGGGGCGGGGGGGGGGGGGTGCCATGCTTTGCCCCGCTTGGGAAAGGCTCAGAATCCCAGGGAGAGCAGAGCAAAAGCCTGAAGCTCTGGTTGCTATCAACACAGCAGAAATTTATAGTAAAATTAAGGGGGGGAGGCCAAAAAAAGTGCTGGTGAAATGCATGGGATGAGGCACAGGACTCACTGCTCCGGTGCCCCCAACGTGGGCTCTGCCAGATCGTTCAGCTCCTCGGCCCATACAACTGAGAAGTGGGTTTACGCTTCACAGGTAGCTCCAACCAACTGGATAAAAATTTAAAAATAAATAAAACCCCATATATATATAAAATAATCGTGGAACAGTGTATGCTTCCAATATGATTTCTGGTATCTCTGCATACTGCAATCTTTTCCGTTATACCTCCGGACTGAGAAAAACAGCTCGGTCTCCCCTCCGTGAACACCTGAATAAAGACCCAAGTTCACTCCGGCTGTGTTTGCACTCGTCGGGAATTCACCCCGGGCATACATCCCAGAGGACATGTTTCAGGATGGGAACGTTCCTTGGGAGCTCATCCGAAGCAAATACCGGATGATGCACGGACAGAGCCCTGCCTGAACTCCTCCACGTTACGCAATAAATCGCGTAATAAATTTGGCAGCATTTTACTCACTAAAGTACTTCCATTTATTTTAATTTCAGTTCGCCGTGAGTGATGTTTCTCACACAAATGCATTTACAGGATCAGACCCTGAGCTAACCCAAAGTCCAGGGGAGAACGCTGCCATTTTAGCTGTAAATTTAATGAAAAAAAAAACCCCAAAACGATGAAAACCAACTTCCCAATCACAGCCAGTACCTCGCCAACATAGGCCAGCAAAGTATAACCAAGACTAAAATATTTTCTGGATGCTATAAAGTGCTACGAGCTCCTTCCCAAGCAGAACACAAAGCCGAAGCCAGAAGCCCGGACCTTTGCTTTGCTCCTGGCTCCCAGCGCAGCACCCAGCCGAGCCGTACGCCCGGGCAGCAGGAGATTTTATTTATGTGAACAGGAAGGGTCACGGACAGGAGGGTTACAGGAGCAGCCACTCTGATATATGTCAATCTTCACTGGATCGGGGCATAAATCAGATCTGTTTGTCTACGTGCTTGAGCAGCCTGCTGCAGGCTGGGAGAAACCGCCGCTGGGGAGCCTCCGCGCCATCGCCAGCCTAGGCAGCCTCGACTAAGAGCGACCTGCCAAAAAATTAGACCAAAAAGACCCAGTTTCGACCGCAATCCCCAAGGCAGGGGATCCCCTGGACGAGACACTCTCCCAAACCTGTGCTTTTCTACAGCCCTCAGCCTCACATTTGCTTTGCCAGCTGGGTGTTCTGTGGGCACGCTCCGTTTCGGAAGGGTTATTTCGGCAGCCCATGTATCCATCATCCACTACAGCCTCCCCGGATGCCCCCCTCCATTGTGCCCATTCCCCTCCCGCTGCGGGGAAGCTCCCGAGCCCGTCCCTCCGGAGGGGGCTGCTTCCTCCCAGCTGCTCCCAAACCAGGGGAATCGGATGAAGGGTTAATGGGATCTGATTTTCCTCATAGGAAAATCAGACACACGCAGCTTGGGCAAAGGCACCCTGGTGCCACGCTGCTCCCCACCCCGTGGCACCATCACCAGCCCCCCCGAAGCTCTGGGCTCCACTTGCTCCAGGGCACCGGAGGCTTTTCCCTGTGCCAGCCGTCCGCAACAATGCAACCGACCGCGGCACAAAAAACGCCAGCAACGGCGCTTCGCCTCCCCGTGTTAAACGCATCAAGAAGCCTCATTTGCGAAGCCCGGCGATAAAGCAGCCCCTGGCGTATCGATGTTTCGGGCTGGAAAGGCACAAAATAAACAGAAAGCAAAGCCTAAAGCAAAATTCGGTTCAGCAAATTGAGCTGGAGGTCCTGGGGGAGGTACAAGCCTGGGAGCGGGAGGGGATGGTGTGACTTGGGCACACGTGGGCAGCAGTGCCCCCACTGCATTGGCGATGCTCATCACTGCAGGTCTCTCCCAAGGAGCACAGAGCCCCTCGGGCAAGGTGGGGGCCACACGGATGGATCCTGCTCCCCTGGCCACCCTGCCTGTGGCACACAGCCACCTCTCCCCTCTGCCTTAGAGGGAAAAGCAATTTATCCCAGCTGCCAGGCAGGCATTTCCCCGTGCATCTCCTGCCCTGACCCTGATGGGGACCCCAGAAGTGAGGAGTCCTCAGAGACCCCCTGCACTGTGCCCGTCCCCTCTAATCTAACGCCGAAAGCACCCAGGACCAGGTTGGTGACATCCTCAAGAGCTAGCAAGAAAGAACTTGCTGCTTCTGCCAGGATGAAACAGCTTGGGGGACCTGCGAGGAAGGCGAGCACCAGGGAGGAAGGCTCCCGCGGCGCTGGCTGATGGGTCCCCTGCCAGCCGCATCCCTGATGCTGCTCCCAGGCTGAGCTCCGCTTGGGAAAACAACCCCCCAGCGAAGGTGGGCTGGATCACAGGATGGGTCTTACCTTCCCCACAGGCTGCTTCGGGGCTCTGCTCGCTCTGAACAGCTTTCACACCACGTAGCACCAGCCTCACCTTGCAGACGCCCTTACCGAGCGCATCGAGGAGATGTGGAGAGGATGCATGGAGGGGTCAAAGACCGCTCTGGGCTCACCTGGATAGCAGGGAACCACTGGATAGCAGGCATCTGGCAGCGATTTCTCTAAAGCCAGCTTATCAACAGCGACAATTCAGGGATTAATAGAGCCAGGCTGGCAGGATGCAGGAACATCACCCATTTAGTGTCATATTGTGAGACTTTTAATTACTGGGGGAATATGGAGTCATGTAATGATTACAAGAACAAATACTTAAAGTGTGTGGAAATTAACTGAGCCTTGCCAGTAATTAAGCTTGAAGATTAATCAGTCGTTAGCAAATAACACCCTTTGCAAGCTAACCACTACATGGGGGAGAGGGATGAGCGGGGATGCTGGCACTGCAGACCTCAGTCGTCCCTGCTGCCACCTCCCTGTGGACACAGGGCAGGTTGGGGGCAGCCCGGCTCCTGGAAATGGGCTTCTCCGAGCCCCAGAGCTGTCGAGCTACAGTGGCAGCTTGGGTCAGCCACTTCAGACCCGCCCCCCTTCCCTCCCTCCCAAGCGCTTTACAGCGGGGGACCAACACTTCCACTGCAAACTAATATTTCCCTTGCCCAGTAAATAGCTCTCCGGGAGGCTTCCATAAGCACTTCTAATTTCCTTCCCCTGTGATGATTTACGAGGGTTGCATTCAATTAACAGCGGTATTTGTTTTTCTGCAGCTGACTGGCAGGCTGCTCGCCCTCGTTAGGGAACCCATCACTTACCTTCCCTGCACGGGCAGGGGGGAGCCCGGGGAGGGCTGGAGAAGGGACCCAGCAAGCTGGTTCATGGGCGCTGCCTGTGTCTGTCCCCTTGCCGCAGCAGAACGTCCCACAAAACCCCCAGGCAGCTCTTCTAAGGCAGATGTTGAACATCTGGGTCTTCCAAAAGTTGTATCTAAAGCATTGCAAGGGGCTGGCGGGCGACACATAGAGGGACCTATAGAGTATTCCATCAGGCAGCAAGAAAAATCTTGGAGCAACTTTCAGCTGCTTAAAGCTGCCTGCCCTGGCAGCTGGGAGGCTTTCCAAGGCAGGGCACTAATTACACACCATTTTATTTAAATTCCCCCTTGCACTTTCCAAGGGGAAAAGCCACCTCTGCCCACCCCTGGAGCAGCACTTGGAGGGGGACGATGCTCACGGGGGCTGTGAGTGATTAATTATGCAGCTATTAAAAAAGCCCACCAAAGCCTTCACCTCTTTCCTTTGGGCTCTGCAAACCCAAGCCCTCCCATTTTCATTGGAGATCCAGCATTAAGCAGGAAAGCACTTTGTAAAAACAAGAATGAATCCACTTTTGCGCAGGTGGAACTGCAAAGCCCGCGCTCGTGGCTTTGCTGAGCAGGGAAGGAGACGAAGGTGACCGCTGTGCTAACCAGAGACGCTTTAAAGAGTAAAATCACTTTGAAATTAGCACCCTTTAATTGTCTTATCTCTCACTGACAGCTTCAAGTCGGTCACTGGTGATCAAAGAGACAGAGAAAGGGAGGGAAAGTGGAAACCAGCCCTTGGTGGAGTCCCAGCATCCTAATAATGAACAAGACCAGGGTGTCTCCAGGGCCACGGGGCTGATCTGGGTTCAGGAGACGCTGCTCCGTCCCAGTGCGGTTGGTGGTGTCCATTCCCCCTCAGCACAGGCGGCCCCCAGGGGCTCCAGCCGATTCCCCCCCAAGGGACAGGGACCTCAGCACGCCTCTTCCCAGCTCCGTGGGGTCTCAGCCCAGGTTTCCCACCAGCTGCTATTCGATTCCCCCTGGGATGCTCCAGGCAGCTCTGGAGAGCATCCATCAGAGCAGCAGGGTCAGCCCGGACCTGGAGCAGGGCGACAGACAGGGTGTTTCAGCTCTGCACCCTCCCAGCTGCCTCGTACACCCCATAAAGGAGGGCAGGGACCGGGACAACCCAAGAAAGGTCAGTGCGGATGAGGGAGCACGCCTGGCAGCAGAGATGAAGCCACTCAAACCCGCTGAGACCCAGCACAGCTCTGTAACACTTCCAACGCGTCTCCTCTGACCACAGAGCCATGAAGATGATTAGGGGGCTGGAGCATCTTTCTAATGAGGACAGGCTGAGGGAGTTGGGTCTTTTTAGTCTGGAGAAGAGAAGGCTGAGGGGGAACTCATCAATGTCTACAAATACTTAAAGGGAGGGTGCCAGGAGGAGGGGGCCAGTCTTTTTTCAGTGGTGCCCAGTGAGAGGAAAAGGGGAAGTGGGTATAAACTTGAATATAGGAAGTTCCATCTCAACGTGAGGAGGAACTTCTTTCCTTTGAGGGTGGCAGAGCACTGGCACAGGCTGCCCAGAGAGGTGGTGGAGTCTCTGACACTGGAGACGTTCCAAACACACCTGGACACCATCCTGTGCCACCTGATGTAGGTGGACCTGCTCTGGCAGGGGGTTGGACCAGATGATCTTCCAGAGGTCCCTTCCAACCCTTAACATTCTGTGATTCTGTGACCTCAGCCAAACTGGGGGGCCACAGGGAAGGAGGGGAGCGCTCAGGAGTTGCTTCCCAAGTGTTCACAAACACTGCCGGCACTTCATTACAGATGGTCACAGCAAAAACCCACCCACAAGAAACCCCTCCATGATGGCTGCTTCATCTGGGGATGCTCTGCCCCACGACCAAAACCTGATCTTCAGAGGCTAGGTGAGAACAAGATGACACGGATTGGTTTTGATGCAGGATCAAGTGATGGGACTTGAAAGCACTTAAGGGAGCAATTTATATGGAAGAAAAGATGATGAACTAGTTGTCCCTGATTTTCTGCTCCTGAAAATTAAGACATCTGTGATCTCAACAACTCAAGCCCATCTTAGCTGATACACAAAACCCGAGGCTGTTTTCATGTGCTGGGTCCACAAGCTCCCTTCCTCCCTGGTCTCTCCAAGCCTCAGACTCGTCAGCCACACGGCAGATCTGAAACTCGAAATCCCCGTCTGCAGCGACTGCTGCCAGTCCACATAAATGGTTTTAAGTTTATCTCTTGGCTGCTAGCATATAGAAATTACCACCACCTGAAATTACCGGTTCTTTTAACACGAGATTGGCCAAGAAAATCATCAAACGTGAGCGAGCGCCTTCCAGCTGTAATAGTCCTGTCCGTTCCTCTCCGGGATTACTGTTGTCCTCCTTGCAATGCTTAGGTACCAGCCAGCCTCATAACAACAAAATCCTCAGCACCTGCCATTACCGAGGCAAATTATATTTTTCTGTGGTTGAAATTATGTTAGTTAAAAGGCAAGACCATGCACTCCCAGGCTGCCTGCACAGCTTTAATTCATGTGTGCACGCAGTACGGCACAGCACAGCCTTTAATTACAGGCTCGCTTACTCTATTTTCCATTATAGGTGCAAAAGAGACTCGTAAGGAAAGGAAGCAAGGGAGAGAAATGGAAATGAAGATGGAAACAGGGAGGCACAGGAATCCCCGCCAGCCACGGCAGGCGGCAGAGGTGGGAATGCCAGGCAGGAGCCATTGGGATGCAGCTCAGCTCCCGCGCTGGCTCTGGTGGCAGAGCACAGGGCAGCAGTGACCATTGCACATCATGTCCCTGCCACCCGCTGCTCATGTGTCACCTGTGACTCCATCTGAGCAAAATTCTACTCTGGCATCTTTTTGGTATTGCAAATTTTGTCCCAAGCGCTGCCCCGCATTTTTTTTTTCATCTCTGCCCCTCTACATTCAAGTCGCTTTTATTTACCGTTTTTGCAGACCTCGGCGTGACAGCCAAATTAGCATTAATAAATGTTTAAAGGCTCTCAAAGCAAAGGGAAACAGCTCTTTAGCAAATCAGCATGTCACGATAGGAAGGTCTGACGGCATCTCTCAAGCTGCCGGCTGGGACAGACGCAGCACGTGGGTCACGTGCCAGCTCTGCGCAGCCCGTGTTTTGGGGCTCGACAGTTTGCTTTAAGCCTTGCTCAACTCCATGGCTGAACATATCAGCCCTGCAGTTCAAACAACAATAATTTCCGCACCTACCCAAGAAATATGGGCACAAAAAACCCGGCCCGAGCTCGCTCTGGGATTTAATGGCAGAGGGAGCACAGCCCACACACCGGGTACTGCTCCAGCCATCAGCCAGTCCCACCTCCAGCTCCATCACCACACGGCAGTGGAGAGACAACCTCCCACACCGACACGCTAGCAGCTGGGACAAATGCTACAGGAAACCCCCAAAATCACAGTCATTTCAGAAATTTCAAAAGAAAAGAAACGGCAAACAAGACTGCAAAAGATCTGCCCAAGCCCCATGGCCTGGTGGGCTCCACCGTCCCCACGCAGCGGCTCAGCCCGACACCCCAGAGCTCACAGGGGTTTTTTTTTTGCTCCTGCAAATCCCACCCCGAACCCGGCGCCACTCCACAGGGTCTGCATGGGGCATCGAACCCGGCGCCACTCCACGGGGTCTGCGTGGGGCATTGGTGTGGCCAACTGACCTGTCCAGAGGGAATCGCGCTTCATCCCCTTTGTGGAAGTCAGTGCTATTCTCCAGCCTGGCCAGGATGTCCATCCTCTTCATCAGCATCTCCAGCATGTCGCTCATTCGCCGCAGCACCCCTCGGGACTCCAGCGCGCCCATCACTGCAGGCACACAAAGAGCAAGCGGTCACGGGCTGGGCGCTGCTGTGTCGGCCCGAGAAAACCCCCTTCCCCATGGCTTCAGCCCCAAATCCGCCCACGGTCCTGCCCTCCCCAGCTCCAGAGGGGCTCAGTGGCTTGTGAACCATCTTGGTGCCCCGCTGTCCCTGATATCCCCTCCCCGGCTCTGCCAGCAGAGCCCACTCGTCCTGCCCAAGCACGGGTTAATCCCTGCCTGTGCCCAAATCCAGCTGGGCTGCTGCAGCTCCCCATAGCCAGCAGTGATACCTGCCCCGGATCCGGCTTCCTCACCTGCCTCTCCGGGAATAAACTCCTGACTTGTCCACCCCATCCGGCCTGTCCTAAGTGCTTACAGGAAACCAACTTTATTCTCAAACAGAAACAGCCTTTCATTTTGCGCTTCTATTTTTCACTCTCCAAGACCCACCTAGCCCAGCATCCTGCCGGCAATGCTGAAGGAACAGCATGGGAAACGGAGCAAACAGGGGGTCCTCGCCCAACACATCCTCCAAGCAGCACCGGATTTTCCTGTTGCAGAGAAGCATTTCTTTTCTACCCAAATCTGCTACAGGGTGGGTGCACTGGAAATAACTCAAACGCTGCTGGTACGCTGCATTACAGCAAACCACCCCCCCCCCAAGCAGGGAAAGCCCCGATTCCCAGCCCCGTTTAACGCTCGGCTTCCTCCGGGCTTGCACAGCACCCACCCGCTGCTGTGTTGAAAGTGCTGGGGGACAGACGAGCTCCCGGCTCCCAGTTTGATCTGCTGTCGTCTAGCGACAGGCAGCCCCAAGCCCCAAGCCAGGGGACAGAAAATAAAGCTCCTGTTTCATCTCAGCGCGGCTCATTTCACGTTAGTAATAACTTAATCAGTGCATAATCCCCTGAACTTCTCCCGTTTAGCTTATCTCCACCGTTCCACTCACAGGCACTTTTCAAGAGGCAGCACATATTTAATTTAAGGAGCAGCAGGAGCTGGGCGAGCGGCTGCCGGACGCCCCCCAGGTGGCTGCCGGGATTTACAGACATCTCATGCATCCCCAAATAGATGCAAAATGGGGTATTGCAAAGCCAGAGGGTGCTGGTGCGTCCCCTGGGTCCCCCACCCCGGCGCAGCACCCTGCACCCAGCTCAGCCCCGGCGGTGGGACGGAATGGGGCATCCCAACGGCACGGCATGCCAGGGATGGCCCCGGCACGGGCTTCTCCTCTCCACCGGTGCTGACTCAAGCCGCTGCACACATCAAACATCACAGAGGCCAGCCTGAACGCGATGGCTAGATGGCTTTGGAATTCAGGTGAGAGCGGTGTGTACGGCCGTGGTGGGAACCGGCTCACCCCGACGGCTCCGGCTGCTGCAGCTCCCTCCCCACTCCCCCAGTAAATCACCCACTGACTCCAGCTCCAGCTGCTGTGGTGGCGGAGCCCCGGCTGCCGGGGGTTGGTTTTCCAGCCCCAATGGAGGAGGGCTGTGTTGGCACCACAGCCGGACCGGGGGCTTCGGCACTCGCATGTCCCCCTGCCAGACTCTGGCCCCAGCAGGCACCGTGAGAGCATCGCGGCACCGCGGGGGCTCGTCGCTGTGGGACACCGGGTTACAAGCCAACCCTTAACCCCTCCGAGAAGCTGACAGCGGGCCAGCCAGACCGCGCCAAGGGCCATCTTCCACGCTTGGCCGAGATTATCAGCAGCACATAATTTTTCCTGCTGACGCTATCTCACAAAACGGAAGAAAAATTGAAAGCAAAAGCAATTCCTCAAAAAAAACCCAACCACATCACCACCACTCGTGGAGATTGAAAACGGGCTCTTCCCCAAACACTCCCTGCACTCCCATGGCAAGAAGTCCACGACTTCTGCTTGAATCAGTGGGTGCCCAAGGTCCTGTGCAGCCCCAAACCTCCCTGGATGGGCCTGGGAACACCAGGAAGGTGTCCATCCCACCAGGAAGGTCTCCCGATCCCCTGGATGGGATACAAGTCACAGCCTGTCCCATTAAAGGGCAGAAGTGTTAATGAACTTGCAATTAAAAGACACTGGGGGGGTGGGGGGGGAAGTGGAAACTTGGCTCAGTTTGTCCAGCCCCAAACACAGCTGAGCAAACCGGGCAACGACATGGCCAAGAGAAACAGAAAAGCTCCGAGACAGGCTTAAATCGCAACATCCACATCAGATATTCCCTATGGGACCAAGCCCACTCCAGTGACATCCCGTGGGAACTGCTGAGCTGTGTTCACGGCTCGCAGCCCCCGGCACCCCCCGCGTGCCTGCCCCAGGACTGACCGCTTCCCTGAGCAGGGATTTCTGCTCAGGATTTGCTCCTGCTCCGACATCCTGGCACCGCCAGCAGGTCACAACCGAGACGGAGCATCCTTCTTGCATGCTCCCGTTCCGGCGGGTGAGTCTGGAGGTCAGGAAAAGGACCAAATACAACCCCTGCAGCTGGGGTTAAGCCCAGAAGGACTTAAACCACAACCACCACATTTCCATGGATGGAGCGGTACCCCTGAACCAAGGATTTGGATCCCAGCTTGTTTGGGGGGGGGGGGGGGGGGGGGGGGGGTTGTCAGGTCGTACTGGTTCGCCGGGAAGATGCAAGGATCACGTCTGGGAAGGCAATGGAGACAACTGAGAGCTGCTGCTGCTGCTTTTGCTGCTCAGGGCTGGGCTGTCGCCCCAATTTGTAGCCAGGTTGCATTCGTTTAACGATGACGACACAGCCTCTTTAGTGGTGCAGCTCATTTGAAATTTAAATGGCTGCTCGCAAAGCACAGGCACAGAAACAGCTCTGCCCCCTGATTAACATGTACAGAGCTGATCCCTGCCAAGGAGACCCAGGAAAAGCCCTTTCCCTCAGCCCAGGATGGGTCCCCAGAGCCTTTCCAGCCCCACTAAGGGAGCCCAATCCTGCCCTGGGCAAGGGGATCAGGGAAACTGAGGCACGGAGCTACACAGGGATCACGTTTCCAGCAGGCAGCAGCGAGGCAATGTCCGTGGCAGGCACCCAGGGGTGCTCAGTGCCGTGTCCCCAGCACCCGGGCAAAGCTCCCCAGGGAGCTGGAGATTACACCCCCACCCCGGGCAACCCAGCCGGGGACGCCTGCGCGGAGCCCTCGCCACGGAGCACACCCCACAAGACAGCTCTGCTCCCAAATCACTAAGGAGGGACAAGGATATTCCCACTGGGGAATGAAACCATTTCCCCCTGGATCCCAGAGAAGCCAGCAGCGAGCGGAGCCGTGAGCCTTGGCTCTCCCACTGGCTTTGCCGAGATTTCCCCTCACATCGCTGCCACCATCCAATTTCCCAGCCGGTTTTGAGTGATTCCAGGATGCTTTTCAACAGCAAAGCTGAGAGGTTTGCTGTCAACAGTGAGCGGAGATATTCTTTCTCCAATAATGAAATAAAAAAAATAAAAAACCCAAAACACCCCAAAACCCTAAGTAAGAATAGTAATAAAAAAGGAAAATCGCAGCCTTCAGTGGGTTATCTTTTCGGGCACCCTGCCAGAAAGCAGAGCTGTCGTGGGGCACATCTTCCCCCAAACCCTCCCTCCTGGCTCCTGGAGATCAAGTGGAAGCCCTTCCTCATCAACACCTCTCTCCTGTTCTCGGTCTTTTCTGTTGTTGTTGCTCCAGAAGCTGAAGGAGCATAACAAGAACGATTTGACATTTTTGGCAATGATTATTACATCTCTTGGAAAGTGTGCCTCATTAAAACCAAAAGAAAGGGGGGAAAAGTGCTGAAGCGACTCTTTTAAAAAATGCAAGAGCCAGGATTAATTTGTTAACCTGAAGCGGAGACCCAGACGCCCGCCCAACGGCTGCTCGGCTGCCTGGCAGTGCCTGCCAGCCACCGGGATTCAGAGGATGGAGGAGAGCCCGGCCGGCGCTGGATACCCCCACCTCCCCAATTAAGCCAGCAACGAAGATCCCCAAGAGACCCACAACCAGCACAGCAGGCAGCCAGGATAAACCCAAACCCAACCAGATAGCATGAAAACCCAGTAAAATAGTCCTGCAAGACACTCTTTCTTTTTTTTTTTTTTAAAAAAAAAAAAAAAAAAGCAAGCAAGCTGCTAATTACAAAGGAAAAATATTCTAATTACCCCTGATAATCAGCAATGATGGGAAGGAAAACACAAGTAAAACTGTTGAACAGATTAATTGGAGTTTGCTAAAGTATGACAGGTTTTTGACAGTTTTCCTGAGTGGCAGCCACTCTTTAAAGGCAATCACTGAACCTGACAGAGGTTTTCATAGCAGCACTAGGAAATAATGATTGCAATCAATCATATCTTACTGGATTTCATGAGACATGCTGGTAAACACAGCAGAGGGAGGAGAATTATTTATGGTGCTTCAGAAGAGCATACAGCTAAGTAATTGGATGAAATCAGGGAAAAAAAAAAAAGAAAGCATCCCCTAAGGGTGATGTCTAGTGGAAGAAGAAATAGTTTCTCTGCGAAACCAGTGGAATAGTCAACAGCCAATCTGCTCCAATTCAGATGGGTTGAAACCCTGGAGAATTCACTAATGATACGCTTGTCTTTAAAATCCCTTCTTGGAGTGAGTACACCCCTGGGCAGGCGTCCCACCCCCTGCCGTTACCTGCCACTGACACCTCCAGGACTGGGAGCTGGGACGGATGTGCCGGTGAGTTTTGCTGCCTGTGCAGACCTGGACGCGAGGGTGAAGTTCAACTCCAGATGCCTCGGGGCGACCGCGCCGGAGCAGAGAGCAGCTGAGAAAGCAGCACTTCATGGAGCATCTCCAGCACAGCCACGGCGCGCGGCTGGGACCGGTGGAGATGATGTGGAGCGGCGCTGGTGAAGCCCAGGCTGTGCCATGGGGGAAAGAGCACGCGGGACGGATTTTCCACACTCAGGCATCGTGTTTTGGGACCCTGAGCATCCTCCCCACCCCACCACTGCTCACGCTGGGAGCCAGCTACACCCAGCACTCCACAAGCACAGAGGCACCGTGCGGGATGGCATCCCATCGTACGGGGTTGCGTGTGGCTCCGGAACCCTTGGGCTGAGGTTTTCAAAAGGAGCAGAAACACTTTGGGAGGAAAAAAAATCTAAAAATCGCCTTTTAGGGGCACGTTCCCTTTAGCTGCTTGGACTGATGCAAAGCTCCTTGCCCTGCGTAGCGGCTGGACCCAGATGACAGCTCCCTGTCCCTGGGTCACTCGGCCCCATCCTGCTGGGTGGCTTCACCCCGAGGAGACAGGGAAGGAGAAGCACCTAGGGGACATGGTGTCTGAGCTGCACACCAGCGCTCGGCCCAACACAGCCCTTGTGTTTTCCTCCTAGAGGGTGCAGGACACCAGTGCCACCCCACGGGTGCAGAGGTGGCCTCTCGCCTCTGTCACTTGCAGGGAGCTCTTCCACCCAAAAACCGGGCCAGTTGCAACAGGAGCAAAAGGCTCCCTAAGCCAGCAGCCACAAGAGCCCATCTCCCGGGGGGAGACCGAGGAACAGCCTCACATGGGTGCAAGCGGCGCTGAAACATGCCCCTGACATTTAAAATGCAATTCCACAATATATCTCCCGCTGTTCATAATGTGGCTGATTTGTTGTTGATTTTTCCCCCCCTCTTCCTTCTCAGACGTAAGTCATATCCCTGCCTGGCTGTCTCGCAACAGCTGAACGCTCCAGTACAAGAAGGGAATTTGCTCAGAGATGGTAAGATATTACTTATGTCCATTGAAAATACCAGCTGCATTAATTTCAATCTAAAGCATCGTTTGCTTTGCTTTGTTTTTCTCCTTTAAAGGACAACGCCAGACTACTTAAACCCCTCAAAAGGACAGCGTGCTCCTGAAGGATTTCTTGGGGAAGAAACGAGGATTCCCAGCGCGGTGCAGCTGGACCCAGAGCTCAGGGTGGCTTGTCCTGGGGACACCATCCTCCCGAGAGCATCCACCCCAGCACCTCCCCAGTTCCCGGGGAGCAAATCACCAGCCCTTCGCTTCTCTCCTCCTCCCGCGCTCCTCTATTTACTTGCACTATTGATTTTGATTCAAGCAGATTAAAAGACCAAAGAGCCAACTAGCCAAGGGCTCGGGCTAACCCTGACATATAATCCATTACAGCCACAGCACAGAGACCCAGCACTAACTGGCAACAAGAAAGCCCAAGGCCAGCGTGGCTGGCAGTGATGGCCACCTCCCATCTCCATCCCTTCGGCACCCACCCACCCTGGGGGGAAGCTGCTCCAGGGACACACAACGTCCCACTGGGTGGCTGCAGCCCTCGCGGGCACCCGCTCTCCAGCGTGGGCACCCAGCCAGCTGTCACCTCCAGCAAACCCATCCGCATTTGCCATTAAACTGCTACGGATTGATTATTTTAAGTTATACAGAGAAAATATGGACCTGCTTAGCCAGTAGCCCCATGCAAAAAGCCCAAAGGAGCCACACGGAGCTGGCACGCCAGCAGCGGCAATTTGCACCTGGAGGAGTCCATGAAGCAGCTCGACGGCTGCCAGTGAAGCGGACGCTTCGGTAGGGCTCCAGCTGCACCATCGATCTGCTGCTGAGCTGCTGGAAAGGGTCGGCAACAAAGCGGCTCCCTGGTAATCAGCCAAATTAAGCAGCCTTAAGTCACTGGCTGGTAAAGTAGATTATGTCCCACCTGCCTGCTACCATCTACCCCCTGGATTTATCCAGCCCCTCAGCCACTGCTGTGCAATCAGCAGCAAACGCACAGCCTCAGGCATGTTTTCACAGGATCACAGAATGTTAAGGGTTGGCAGGGACCTCTAGAGATCATCTGGTCCAGCCCCCTCCCAGAGCAGGTCCACCTACAGCAGGTTGCACAGGATGGCGTCCAGGTGGGTTGGGAATGTCTCCAGAGTGGGAGACTCCACCACCTCTCTGGGCAGCCTGTGCCAGTGCTCTGCCACCCTCAAAGTGAAGAAGTTTCTCCTCATGTTCAGATGGAACTTCCTATATTTGAGTTTATACCCATTGCCCGTTGTCCTGTCACTGGGCACCACTGAAAAAAGCCTGGCCCCCTCCTCCTGGCCCCCTCCCTTTAAGTATTTGTAAACATGTATAAGATCCCTCCTCAGTCTTCTCTTCTCCAGACTAAAAAGACCCAACTCCCTCAGCCTTTCCTCATAAGAAAGATGCTCCAGCCCCCTAATCATCTTTGTGGCCCTTCGCTGTCCCCTCTCCAGCAGTTCCCTGTCTGTCTTAAACTGGGGAGCCCAGCACTGGACACAGGACTCGAGTTGTGGTCTCACCAGGGCAGAGCAGAGGGGCAGGATGACCTCCCTCCACCTGCTGGCCACACTCCTCTTGATGCACCCCAGGAAGCCATTGGCCTTCTTGGCCACCAGGGCACATTGCTGGCTCATGGTCATCCTGTTGTCCACCAGGACTCCCAGGTCCCTCTCTGCAGAGCTGCTTCCCAGCAGGTCACCCCCAACCTGTACTGGTGTGTGGGGTTATTCCTCCCCAGGGGCAGGACCCTACATTTACTGTTGTTGAACTTCATAAGGTTTTTCCCTGCCCTGAGAAGGAGTGAAGGTTTTCACTCCTCCTCACCACATCCATAGGCAGGCAGAGCCCATCAGGCCCCGTGACACCCTGCACGGCCGCCTCCAGCAGTGCGGGGCTGGCAGCCGCGTGCCGTGACCGAGCCGGGCAGGAGCCGAGCCAGGGCTCCGCTAATGCAGCTGCGACTGCAGCCCTGCCGCAGGCTCTGCAGAACCCCCCGGCTTTTCCTACAGCCCCCCGCACACTCCTGTGGGGAGACGGATGCTCTGCGGAAGTTCCCCGGCTGAAAGTGAGAGCCGGCTGTGCCGTGGCACACACGTTGCCCGAAACAGCCTGGGCAGGTGGGAAGCGATCCCATTTGGCCCCATAAATCGCTCCCACGAGGACTGTGCCACCCTGACGGCCAGGCATCGCTCTGCTCCCGGAGAGACATGGCAAAGCCACATCCTTGGGCTCCTCTCTCCCGCGCTGCCAATGGCTTCACGAGCAATGAGGTATACCTCCACTTTCCAGGTCGTCCCCCGGGAGGATGATGTCCCCCAGGAGGGTCATGCCCCCTGGGACAGCGATATCCCATGGGCAGGGAATGCTCTCGGCAGGGTGATGCCCCCTGGAAGGATTCTGCCTGAGGTTTCCTGGAGGAGTTTGGTTAGAGAGAGGCCACAGCGAGGTCCTGAGGACACCTCAGCCTCCACCCAAGGTCCCACCAGTCCTGCCTTCAGTTTGCTCCTTCCCAGAGCACGGAGGGAGGGCGCCAGCCCAGTGTCCCCATACCAACCCCACTGGGTCTGGGGTCTTGCTCCCTCCCTCAGGGCAGCCGTTCGGCTGTAGGACCCCAGGCTGAGCCTGCAAAAAGGGGCTCCTGCCACTTCTCCACCCCAAAGAGCTCCCCTTGCCTCCCCCCCTCCCAAAAGGAAATGCCTGGAAGAGCAGACTGCAGCCTACCTCCACCCTAACACATGTTTGTTCCCTGTTTCCGTATAAATAAGAAAAGGCAGGAAGCTCAGCAATACAGACAGCCACATTCACAGACAGGAGTGTTCAGTACCACACGGGAGAGCACAGGGCTGTGTCCCCCCCAACTTCTCTTACTCCTTTCCCCCTCAAACACACACCAGAGACCTGACATTCCCTGTGGGACATGGGAACGGTCCCACAAGTCCTGCCACAAGCCACCACTCTCCCGGCAAAATGAGCCCCGTCACCTCCTCCTCTCCCCAGCAGTCCCAGGAGATGTGCTGGGGGAGGCAGGTAGCTGGAGACAAATATACATAACCCCAGCACAAGCTGCAGTTCAGCTTTTATTTATTTTCTTTTTTAAACCCCATCTTTTTCCCCTTTCCCATCCCTCTTTCACCTTTTTTTTTTTTTTAAAGTACCAGCAGGGTATTTTTAGTTGCTCCTCTATTGCCAGCCAGCACTATTTTAAATTGCATTTTAAGCTGTTCTGCAGTGCTCCAAACACCTCACACTGCAGGCGAGGCTTTCAAACTACAAGATTAACATCGATTTTAAATTGCTTCCGAAAAACACAAGCGCTCCAGCGCAAGGCTGGCTCAAGGGCAGTTGCCGGTAGCAAAGCCCGGAGGACACTGAGGTTCCTGTGGCTGGATGCCACCAGTGCTGGGGACAAAGCTGGACCCCGGTTTCGCAGCCAGGACCCCCAGCTCCGGGGAATGAGCAGCACGCTCCGGTCCCATGGCAGAGGGGCAGCCCCAGAGCGGCTCCACAGACCCACAAGGCAGGTGACACCCCCTGTCCCCATCACCAACCCTCGTTTCAGTTCTTGGTCTTTCCAGGAGAGACGTCACTCTGAGGGCATCGGCATTTAACTCAACTCGTTCTTCTCCGAACAGCCCCCATTGCTGACCTGGGGAAAATTGTATTATGAGGAGCCGATGACCCACGGATTGCAGGAAATCAGCCCAAAGCCTTCGGGGCAGAGGAAGGATTTGACGCAGCATTCACATGCCCCAAGAAGAGCCGGAGGAAGGCGTTGGGAAGCTCGGCAGCACATCCAGCGCTCCAGCCCACAGCCTTATTTACAGCTGCCCCAAAACATTATGTTTCAAAACCAGCAGAGCACACTAATTTAACATTTCCAAAATGATTACCAGTTCTCCTTCAGCCAAAAATATTGGCCAAACAGTGCCGGGCATCCTGCCACTCTGCTTCCAGGGGTGAATAAATCATCCAAACCCATCAGCCTCCACAAAGCTCGGCAGCCGGATCCTTCCAGCAGCAGCAGAATGGGGCAGCAGCCCCAAACGGAGCCCGCAGGAGCTGGGGGGGCATTGGCAGAGCCCCAGGATGAGCCTCGTCTGATCTCTGCCTGAGCTGAACCCAGCCCTGGTCTCTCGTTTAGGCAAGAGAAACAAATAAATCAGTGGGGAAAACCAGCTTTTACAGAGCCTGCCATGGTTCCCACTGTGCTGGTTTTATTTTTCTGAAGTACCTGCTGCCTCCCGGGCTCAGGATGAATTTTGATTTAGGAGTGAAAAGGGGCAATAAAAGCATAAAGAGCCATTAACATTCTTCCTGGCCGTGGTGGGGTGTTTGCTCATCAGACGTTGATGAAAATGCCATTTGGCTTCCTTGTGAGCTATAGAAAATCAATTAATTGATTTAATCATTCCCTGGGAGTCGCTGCTTATGGAGATAACAGAGTGCCGGGGCCAGCAGGACGCTGCTCCTCCCTCCTCCGACACGGCAGCGGCAGGGAAGGGGCCAGCGCACACCGCTGCACCGAGATCGTCATCTCTGCTCCGCCAGTTTAAGGCTCGTGAATTCACACTTCCATCTTCCAGAAAGTTTGGTGGCTTTTTTTTTTTTTTTTTTTTTTAAGCCTGCAGGCACCCAATTCTGAGCAGCAATCGTATCAAACGGGCACTTCTTCATTAAGAGACGTGTTCCCAGGGTGGATTAAGCCTTAACCGCTGCTACAGCAGCGCTTACGCTTCTTACCCCTCTGCCCCCTGCAAAGCACCCAGCTGCATTTTACTCCCCCAGTGCATCCCCGCAGAAGTGGGCAGTAACCCCCACAGAAGCCTTTATTTTCCTTATTTTAAACAACGCTCGTTTCCCTGCCGCGACAGCTGTTTAATAAGAGCAGTAAAGTTTTACACATCCACTTTAAACCCCCTTCCCAAGCGTAGCCGGAGATGGGAGCACGGTGCACGTTCACCAACCCGACGGGGGATGCGGCGCTCCGGGACCGAAGTTGGATGGCCCGTGGGGACACCAGGAGAAGCAGGGGCAGGACAGGACTTGTGCTTTTAACCAACCCCCACTTCCCCCACCCAGAGGAAAGCACTGGTCTGCTCCAAAAAAAGCACTGGTCTGTTCCAAAAAAAGTGCAGATTAATGACACCCCTGCGCTGCCCGTGGGGGCACGACGGCAGCAGCAGCCCCTCACCCCAGCACAGAGCATTCCTTAAACCTGTCATTAAAGCAGCCTCCCCACGCTCAGGAAGAGCAGAATAAATTGTTATCGCTGCCGCGTGGGGCATTATCCACCTAAAAGAGCCCCTGGAGCAACGGAGCATCTGGCAGGAGTGGGGCCACGGGAAAAGGCAGCGTTTGAGGCAGAAAGCCCTCACCTTGCATCTGGGCTCTGCCTTGCTTTGGCTTCTCCATTAACTCCCCTCCTCCCCACCGATGCTCAGACATTGAGGAGGCGAGAGAACGGTCCCGAGCAGTGGGAGCTGCCAGAGCACAGCTCCTCTGGGCCAGCTGGAGAGCTGGTCCCACCGCCCCAGCCGCCTTCGGGGGGAGGAAAAAGCAAGAGGCCATCTTCCTCCGCACAGCTCCTTGCCACGGAGCTGCTCCCAGTACCCGTCAGCTCAGCCTGGCACCAACCAGGCAACTTCTTGCAGCATCATCCGGCTGCTCCGGCCCCTGGGGCTGCTCAGAGCAGCTTCGGATGGGTCAGATGCAGCGAGGCTGGAAACGAGCCCCAGGCACTGGATTGCTGCCCAACGCGCTCCTCCCCATGGATCTCCCCTGACTGGCATCCCTCCATTGACCCCAGGCTCCCGGAGAATCAAACCTAGCTCTGGACGCAGCAGCAGGAAAATTAAGCATTGGGGACGTGGAGGATCTGCATGTCCCAGCTGGTGCCAGGGAGGTGACACGCACCCGCCTACCCACACGGGGTACCTCTCCACGGGGACCCAGGGAAACGCTCCGGCTAACGGCCCCACTACCCCTGCGGGAAGAGGGGATCAGAGAGTGGAATGTCCCACTGCCTTTTGAGAGGGTTTTGCATAAGGAAATTCTGGATTCAGACCGTGAGAACAGCCTCATCCCTCCACCTGGACAAGCATTCCGGCCACTGCTTGGCGAGACACGCTCAAGCAGCGGATCCTGACAAGCCGTGATCCAGACAGTGATCCAGAGCTGCTCAGCAGAAACATCAAAACATAAGACAAGCAGCCTGGGAGAGGGTTACAACTCATTTGGGAAGAAACCGTGAATAATTAGCACTGAGTTTGCACAGCAAAGTCTACCCTTGTTCCCTCCCTCGCTCTGCCCGGTGCCCCCGTCTCACCTGGTTACACCGGTCTTTGCAAATGTCGTGTGTGAAAGGCAGGAAGATAAATTTATAACTTGCGTGACTTTTCGAAAGCAAAGCGAACACAAGCATCCCTCCTTGTGTCCCATCTCAAGGAGGCAGCAGCCCAAGCTCTCGCTCCTGGGTGCTCTCTCCGGTGAGGTCAGGTAAGAAAAGGAGCTGTCGAAGCCACAAAGCAACTTTCGGGGCTCGTGCCCACCTCAAGCTCCTGTCAGAACAACCGTGTGCTCTGCTGAGAAGTAATCGAGGAGCAGATTGGGCTCTGTCACGAGTGGCAGCGACCCAAGCTTGCAAACGGGTCCAGAAATTGCCTTTCCCAAGAGGGAACTGGGATGGGAGGACGAACGCAGACGTGTTTTGCTTTTAAAGCTCCTTGGGGCTGAGCAGCATCTCACTGCAGCCAGGACATCGCAGGCAGAGCTGAGCCTAGCGTGTCCCCCCAACCCCGCTCTCCTCCCTCACCGTGAGCCACACGCAGAGGGTATGCAGCGGGTCAGGATCCCGCACACAGACCTTCTCCTCCTCCTCCTTCTCCTCCCCTTCCAGCACAGTTGACAGCGAGGGAGGACGACGGAGTTATTTAAGCTCACTCTGATCATTAGCAAATCCGAGCTTGACCTTTCTGCATCTCCTGTGAGAACAAACGGCGATGGTACCTGGCCACACTAACCCAGCTGGGATGCTGCTGGAGCAGCAGAAAAACCAGCAGAGGCAGGAGCAAAGGACCCCTCCGAGGAGATCATGTAGGCTCTCACGTTTCTACGTGGCCTTTGTGCTCCACTCCTCGGGGGGCAATTCAAGGGCTTCAAATAACATGACATCCCGTCGCTTCATGGTACCATGATTCTGGAACGGTGAAGATGCCCTAAAAAACCCCGAGCAACCTTCAACATTACCTTCTGCAGCACAATTCCTGCCCCTCCGCCCCCCTCCACCAACATCCCTGCTCTGGAGGGAAACAGAAGCCAGAAACACCAAAGTATTCAGCTGTGCCGCACAGCCTGAAACAATCTCCCCCTCTCTCCTCTTCTGTGTTCACTGATGGAAGAAATTGCTTTAAGCAGGTGAGACTCCAGGAACTGGAGCAAGCAACAGCCGCGGGAGAGGCAGAGCACTCCAGTAGCTGGAACACAGGAGGGCTGCTGGGTCTGGGGAGAGCAGGGCAGGATTTCTGCCTGCCCCATTTCCAGTGCAACAAGCCTTGGCTGTTGACTGTTGGACCTCTCCCGAGAGTCCCGTATCCCAACGCAATGAGCCAGAGCCATTCTGATGCCGCAGGAGAGCAGCGGTGCTCTTCTTCACCCACAGCCGGCATCCAGGACAGGATGCCCCAACCCAGCAAGGGGGGCTTCTCCGGGGGGCTTTCTCCACAATTTATCCACATTCACTTTTCTTTCCCTGCAAAATGAAAGCGAATGACAAAAATCTCAGAGGCTTTTGCAGCAGGAGCTCTTCTCCAGCCACCTGCACTTCTGCTGTGCCACAGACCAAGGAAAGTCCCTGCAGGCACCGGTGCGCTGCCCACCTCCGGACAGATTCCAGGTCAAGGCAGCTACCACTGCCCAGCTGCAGAAAATCCCCGTGGCACAGCACTGGGAAACCCCCTGTCCCAGTCCACAAGCTGTTCAATACCCCATCAGGGCCCATATCCTGCAGCCCTGAGGAGATCAGACCCCAAAACACAGCTCAGCAACCTAGGACAAGGCACAACAGCCTGGCAGAGGATGGGCTTCACCCCTGCGCACTTGAACTTTCCAGCTTGTGCTCTAAAAATCAGCTCTCCCCCACCCCTCTCCTTCCTTCGTCCCCTGTCCCCACTGATCCTGTTCCCAAAGCGGTTGAGGAAACACAACGCCGGAGCCCGATCGCAGTCACCAACAGGAAACCAGCTGGAGACGCTGCTGGGAGCTTGCTTTGGGGTGGAGAAAGGCAGGTGCTGGGCTCTCACACCGAGCACTAACCCAAGGCAGGAAACACTTTGCCAACGGGTTGAAGAGACAGTTATGGGAACAGAAAACACACGACTCCAGCGCTCAGCAAACCACCGCTTCCCGAAGGCATCAGGATTCAAGGACCTTGGCGCGAGAGCTGCGGCTGCAGCACACTGACCCCACGCACCGACAGCTCTACCTGTGTCAGCCACCCAAAGCACTTGCATCAAAGGACCACCGAGGTTGGCCGAAATTAAATCGGAGCCCTCGCGCAAGACTCTGCACCCGGCTCCCGCCGTTCTGGGACACCAGGACCTGTCCTACGCCTTCCCCTGGGCCCGCAGCAAATTCCTCCAGCACCTCGCTCCCTACCATAGCGCAACCAACAACAGGAGAAATCGCAAGTCTTTCTGTTTTTTAAACAGCTACAGCAGTCGCAGGCAATATTCCAGCCACATCTAATCACGTTTTAACACTTAATAACCTATTTTCCACCACTAATCCCCTGCAGCCCCAAGCTCCACCAGCGGGATGTACACCACCGCCGAAACCAGAGCAGGGCATGACCACTGCCAAATCCTTCCCCAGCCACACACACCGCAAGCACCGCAATTAAAGATTTTGGTGTGTTTTCAGGATCAGGCTCCTGTCCCGAGACAGCTCAAAAGACACTCAGGGCAGGGAAAAGCAAACCCAAACAACAACAAACCCCAAATATTTTAAATTCTAAAGAAGAGGACAGAAGAGGGCACAGAAAACTCAAGTCTCTCGAGTCTAGAGTGATTCCCAAAGCATCTCCCACATTCAAAATTTATAGACTTGTCTGTTCTCTTTTTTTTTTTATCTCGATCTTTGTTTGTAGAACAAATTCTCTCGGTGGCCATGTCAAAACAAAGGAACCTTTGTCTGTGTTTACTTGACAGCAGCGGATTAGGATAAAATAACTTGTATTTCAGAAGGTTTTTTTATTTATTATTAAGACGCAAAGCCTCTGCTGCATCGAATCACCAAGCAGAGAATCCATCTGAGGAATGATTTCTGGCACACACCGAGAAGCTTGGCTTTTTGGAGAGAGCCTCCAAGAAGGGGATTCACATCTAAAAATAAAATTAAAAAGGGGATTAACTTTTGGACTGTGACATCATCCATTTCTCTTTTTCACGCTCCTGCCTCACATCTATCTTCATTTTGGTTTTGATCGGCTGCTCACACAGTTCAGAAGCCAAGAAAGCTCTGGGCAAGTCTGGGATGTTTTCACAAGCTTCCTCTTGGACTGCAAAATCCAAGGCTCAGTCCCAGGCTGATCAGGACACTCGGGGAGAAACAGGAACAGCCCCAGCCCCACCTGGACTGTGACCCGTGGATTTTCCCACTTATCCACAACCCAACGGGGTTTCTCCGATCCAAATGATTTTTAAGTGCGTGGGTGCTGGGCTTGACCCCCGGGCTCTTTGCATTTAAGCACATGGGCAGCTTCACTTTGCTGCTGAGCCTGGCAGGACACAGGGACAGAAGAACCAGGAAAAACAGCCACAAAAGCCAGGATCACCCCCAGGAAGGGCCGCAAGAGCGGACACTCGCTAGCCACAAACATACCTGACTAAATAAACTGGCTATGCCAGCAATGCATACGGGGAGAGGATGCTGCCGGCTTGCGATGCACAATTAATCAATTAATGAATAATGCTCGAAAGGGCCCATTAAACCCAACGCTTCGGTGAGCCCGTGCGGAGAGGAGAGCGGCAGCAGGGACCAGGCTCCTTCCCCAGGCGGGACCACCAGTGCACCCCAGAGGGTTTCACACTGGGAGCTTGGTCCCCGGAGATACTCAAGCCGGGCTTTGACGCATGGCAGACCCCAACCCGCGCACCCAATAACTCCTCCAAAGCCAACGGCTCTCAACCTGGCCAGGCTTGTGCCAATTCACGATTCCCAGCATTGCTGGCAGTTAATCAGCCCAGCAAAACTAACCTGCTCCTTCAGACCAGTATCGCATGCTTAACAGCACCAGTAACAACCAGCAATATTTCTTGGGTTTCCTTGGGGTACCTAACACGTGTTAATTAAGTGCCAGTTCGTTATTCAAACAGATCTATTGAGGCTTTGCAGCACTCATAAAAAGCATACCCATTTTTGTTCCCATCAAGCTGCACCGGCTCCGACGCGCGTTCAGCGCTCCTCCGTGCGAGCTCAGCAACCCCCCAGCCGGGAAGGACTTCTGGATTCCCTTCCTCGACCTCCTGCTCCAAGCAGAGCGGAGCTGAGGGTCCGATGGAGCTGCCCACAGCCTCACGTCAGCCTGAAAGGCTCCAAGGATGGAATTTCCCCATCTCACCAGCTTCCCAGAGGCTTTGACTCCCCATTTCCCAGTGGCACCAGTGAGGCTGCCCCGCGTGCATCGTCCCACCTGCCTTTTTCCTATGGGTGCGACAGCTGGTTTTTCCAGCCGTCAGAGCCTCCCCCAACAGCCACAACCTTCCAGCGGTGACAGAGAGGGGTCTGCAGTGACACCGGCTGGCTCCTGTCCAGCTCCAGCCTCGTACATGCCCTGAGGTCTTCGTCCTGCTCCGTTTTCGGGCTTTCTCGCCCCATGTAGCTGTGTGGGGGGAGCCCTGCTGAGAGCAGCGACGTCCCCGCGCGGGACGGCCAGTCCCTACGTAATGGTACCACGGGAAAGTCCAAACCCCAACACCCCCCCAGTGTTAAAGAGCTAGAAAAAGCCCCTTAGGTTCTGCCTGCCAAGTCCTGGGGACAAAGAATACAACCTTCTTCCAAAAGAGCATCCTTCCTCCTGAGACAAGAGAGAGGATGCTTCATGTTTCAAAACAGTGTGCGAGACCATGAACGAACCAAATCTTTCCCCAACATGAAACCCAGCAAGAGCCAAATTTGCAGCAATTCATCTGCAAGTAATACCTTGCTTGGCAAATCCATCCAATAAAGGCGGGGAGGGTAGGGAAATAATGGTTTCACATTGAATTTCTGAGCTTCCTAACAAAGCAGGACCTACCTTAGCCTGTTACAGACCTAAGAGAACAAAAACTTGAACAATTTCCTTTAACCCAGCTCCAGCACTGCGCTGTCCTTGCGTCTGGTAAACAAGAGACACGCAAGGGTGGGAATCAGTGGACTCAAAGACCTGGGTTAAACTGATGGCACGAATCAGGATGGGAGAAGCTATTCCACTCCAAGGCATCCAGAAAGGGGATAAAGCAGCTGAAAAATTGTATTTTTGCCATCATTTCACTACAATTTTAGAGTTCTCTGGGGTGGGCCCAGGGGCTTCTGCAGGTTTCTGGAACCTTTGGTGCCGTTTGCAGCATGACCTGAGCCATGTCTCAGCTCGGGCTGGTCCCACAGTCAATCTGTCCCTCTTCGCCTTTCTTCTAGTGCTCTGCAAACTCCCTGGGGATACTGGGGCTCTCCTGGGACAGGGGGCAGCTGTAACAAGCCACACTTTTTGTTCCAAACTCGGGAATCTTTTTAGGACCCATCTCCTTAAAAGCCAAGTTTGGAGAAAGCAGTGGGCTGGGGCTTCTGCATACCCTCCTCATGTGCCACTTCTCATTCCGAGAAGGAAGAAACCCCCCTATAACTGGGCTTCACTCCTCAGCCATCCTGGGAGCTGCCCTTGGCACGGGGACAGGCACGTTAGCACAGCGCCCACCCTCCTCGCCGGGGCAGGTACCCTGAGAGTGGTAAAACACACAGAAAATCCCAAAAGTCACGGATCCTGCAACCTGCTCCGGCTGCGGTCAGCCAGGCAAACACCAGTCCCTCGGAGAAGAGGCTTAACGGAGTTGGTGATGGGAACAATTCGGCGAGCACAGGGGCAGAAGCGCAAGCCACCGTGTGCTCCGTCCGCGGAGCAGAAGGCAAAGCCAGCGGCCGCAGGCTGCACATCAATCTCTCTGGAAGCCAACTAAGCAGTTTACAAGCACCATCCCACTCCTGGAAACCACCGCTTTAGTCCTCTCCTTCTGTTGGAAAGCAACTAGCACTTCTTCAAGCACCACAAGGGAAGGATTTAAGACCCAAAAAAATCACATTCCAGGTGAGGCTGGCAAGCTCAAATCCCTCCATGCCTTTGGTACGGAGGAGGAGAAAATGCTGGTGGCCTGACCCAGGCTGTCTCACCCTGCTCACCCCAGTTCAAGTGGGGCATTTCCCTCCATGCAATTCAGTTGTGCGGTTCCAAGCTGGGACCGCAGAGGAAAAGTCAGGGCAAAGCTCCATTCAATGCAGCAACATCCTCCCAGAGCCAGGGCAGGATATGACCCTCCCACCACGCAAGCTGGCTCCTGAGCTGACCGCACATCTCACCAAAAAAAAGGTGGTTTAACAAATGTAATAGAAAACACACTTGCTAAAAATCAGAATATTTCTCTTCTATATTTCAGCACCTCCACGAAACCACAAAGACCTTTTATTTTCCCATCCCTACGGAACAATTTCCACACTCTGCAGATCAAAACTGACCAAAGTCACTGAGCCCTCCGGGAACCCAAGCCAAATCCTCAGCACGTGGGACTGGGCGCAGTCCGTGCAAACCACACCACCGCCAGCAACTGAAGTTCTAATCCCACCACCAGTGTTTTCCCATCCCTCTGCTGCGAGCCAGGGTCAGCATCCACACATCCCCGCCGTGCCTGTACCCCTCGGGATGTGAACACAGACAGGTTTTAGCCACACACTGCAGAAGTGCCCCAAGCCACAGTAAGAAGGGCCAACAGGATCCTGAGCCATCCTGACATCCCCAAAACAGGTCAGGAGGGAGCCTTGGGAATGGCGGCATCGGAGCACCATCCTCCCTGCATCCCTGGTGCTCATCAGCTGGGCTGGCCCGCGCGCCTGGGGTTCATCGAGCACCACGCAGGGCAGGATGGGCACGGAAACGTGCTTACCTTCGGTCCGGATGGTGAAGGGCGAGTCGCCCAGGCGCTTGGCTGAGAACTGCCCTCCCAGCGACGTCATGAGGAAGCACAGGGTGAAAAATCCAATGCCCAGCACGAATATCCTGCGGGAGGGAAAGCAAAGCTGCAGCGAGGTGTGACGAGCAACCGGCTCTCTCCTGGGGCAGCCCCCCCCGCCCACTCTTCGCCCCCTGGGGTAATCCCTTTGCACAAGCTGCTTTTTTTTGGGGGGTGCCTGGAAGAGGCTGACAGAACAATCCCTGCCTCCTTCCCAACCACTCCATCCCCACGGCTCACCCTCTCCAGCCCAGGGAAGGAGCATTTGCCAGCGCCAGCCCCAGGAGAGCACACCAGTACCTCACCCCAGCCACGGCCAGACCCACATGAAGACCCCCGAGATGCTTCTGCCCAGACCCTGGCACTGAGCAAGGGGGTTTCATCCCAGAACACCCCCCGGCACCCCCACAGCCTGCTCCGACAGGCAGACCACGAAGGGGAGCAGAGGACTTGCACCTCTGGTGGGAAAGCTGAGCCAGACCACGACTGCCCTTGTGATGTCCCACTACACCCAGCCCAGTAACCCAACAGCCCCAGCAGACCACAGGAACCACTACAATAAATAATTCCTGTATTCCTCCTGGGAGACTCCTAGAGAAAAGGGATTCCCCCACTCCCAAAGGATCTAAAAAAAACCCACAAACCCAAACCCCAATTTTTTTTTTTGTTTTAAAAAAAGATCTTCTGTTCCCCTGTAACTAGGCCACCGGTATTTGCCATTGTGTCCAGCATCGCCTGTGCAGTGCGCAGCAGGACAAGGAGGAACACGCGCTGGCAGCACACGTGGTGGCCTGGGACCGTCCCTTCGCTGCTTTGTTCATCCAGGGTGCAGGACAGGACGGCAGGAAAGCGGGTCCCACAGGGACGTGCCGGGCAGGATGCTGACACGCACATCGCTCCCAGCCAAGCTCACGGTCACCTCCAGCTGCGGGAGAAGCAGGAGCTCTCAGCACTGCTCCTATTCAGGCCAGTACATTTTTGGGAGGTGAAAAGGCTGAAGGCAGCAGCTCTGTGCAAGCAGGAAGGTTCATGTGCACCAGGGAGCACAAAGCCAAGCTTTCCTGTCTCCCTGGCGTGCCAGCAGAGCACGCTGCGCCGAGGGACGGATGCCTGGCCTCCTGCCACCACTCAGAGATGCCGTCGCCTCCGAGTCTCCGTGGAGGCGCAGCATCCTCCAACAGACACACGGGCAAAGCCCTGGCAGAGCCACTGCCAGGTGCCACCAGCTCCCAGAGCCCCAGTGGAGATCTCAGCCAGCCAAAGCCAAGGAACATTTCATGGAGGAGAAGGAGAAAAGACAACTGTCAGCCAGCCATGGGAAACAACGGGGTTGTCTTCAAATAGATAAGTCCTGTGTGGGACAAGGGAGCTGAGCAAGACCTTAGGGGTGCCCGCTGGCATTTCTGCCTCTCAGCATTCCCAAGCCACAGGGAAGCAAACCACCAGGAACCAGTGACTCCACTTTACAAGTTCACAGCGTTATGCGCAGGGCTCAGGAGCCACGCACAGAAACGCAGTGCAGCCGCCCTACACCGAAACCAGGCTTTTCCAGAGAAAGGCTTGCACAGGAATGTCACAGCCCTTCATCTAATCGTTATTATGTAGTTAAAAGGCAGTGGATTTGGAGCCAGCCATTAAGTCTGGGCTACAACGCGCCAGCATTGCAATTATCTGTTGCTGGAAAGGGCTGGCAAATAAAGTAACTTGCTTCAAAGCACTCATTAACTACAGGAGATGTTGTGGAGAGCTGAAGTACGGCATCAAGCATCGGAAGATGATCTGGGTTTCCCTAGGGAGATCTTCTGGAGCAGCTCCCAAGGCAGGTCCCTACTGCCCCAGCATGGCAGGGTCAGGCTTTCCCTGCCCAGAGAGGCTCCTGGGCAAGACATGGTGCCCTTGAGGGACCCCGCGGGCTCCTCACCTCCATCCCACCAGCTCCAACAATGCTCTCGCGCAGCCGACGCACACCTGAGCCCCAGAGCCAGGGTAGCTTTGCTCAGCATCAGGCAGCTCAAGAGCAAAGGGTTCCTTTCCTCTGCCTGCTCCCAGGAGGATCTGGTACCTAACCCCCATCCAGCCCTGCCCCACTCCGGTGGATCAGCCCTGCCCCATCCCCAGCTGAGTCCCAGCAGATCAGGATCACCTGCCACGAGCAGCCCCACGCAGCTCCCCATCCCCTTCTTACCTCCCTCCTAGCAAGAGAAAAAGCTTGGCTCATTAGCATTAATGAGCTCTGAACAGCACACTCAGCCCAGTGCAAACACTCACCGACCCCTTCAGAGACCTGCAGCCAGGGACTGGGAGAGCTGACGCTCAAGTGCGTTGGCAAAACTGCCTGACATCCCAGTGCAGGCACTCCAGGAGCGAAGCAGCTCAAGCCCCTTTTATTTCTGAATGAGCCTGCTCGGGGGGNGGGGGGGGGGGGGGGGTGGTAAGCGGTTCAAACAAGTTATAAAAAGCATCGTGCACTCAGCGAATCCAGGCTCCTGTCCCTGAGGATCCATCCATAGGCACAGCGGCATGCCCTACACGCAGCCATCAGCGGAGCACAGCCATCCCCTCCCCGGCAGGCGCTGAGGAACCATCAAGCTGCGGCGTTTGCACGCAGAGATGACTATGGACCTCAGCCCCTCTCCCAAAGCAGACCTTGGAGGAGCATTTCCAGAGAGCCGTGGTCCAGCTCCGGCAGCGAGGTGATTGCGGAGGCGGCAGAGCATCCCTGATGCTGCAAAGCAATGGGGTGTCCCATAAATTACTTGGGAAAGGGATGATTTGGGAGACATTAGACCATTCCCATTATCATACCCTGTGCCCAACCATGCCGCGCAGTGCCGGGTCTGGAAGAGGCTCTCAGGAACACGACGGATGGGATCGCAGCACCCATCTCAGCCTCCGAGGGGGGAATTTGTCTTTAGAGCAGGAGAGGGGGAAAGCTGTCTGCCACGGCACCTCCCCGGCAGGAGAGGACAGTGGAGAAGACACAAGCTGGAGGAGGAGGTCAAAGCCCAGCAGTGTCCCACAACCGAGGGTCCTCCCTGGGAGCACATCATGGTACAAAACCCACCCAACGGCCCCATCCTGCTGCCAGCTGCCTCCTCCCCAAGAGACATTTTAACGAAGCATCACCTGATTAACTAATCAGAGCTGATCCTGCTCTTCGTTCTCACCCCTCCTATTGACAATAGCCTCATCATTATGCAAGACCTTGTTTACACATTTTAATCTTCATAATTATACTCTGGCAGGGAGTGAAACACCGAGAGGAAAGAAAAAGAGGAAGAAAAAGACTCAAAGGTGATCTGTGCTCTAGTATTTCATTAGGAGACAAAATCTTTTGGGTTTCAACTGGATTACAGAGAGAGTAGGGGAGACGCAGGATGCTTTTTCCCTAAAAAAAGAGGGATCAGAGCGGAACTGGAATTGACGCGCTTAGGAGAGAAACAGTTCTAGCAGTGCCGCAGGGAGCAGGCACGGGCTCTCAGCCTGAGGAACCCATCTCCTACTTTGTGCTGGTCTTCTCCAGGTGAATAAAGATCCCTGGCCCAGCCATAACTGAGCAGAAACTCCTTATGCAGGAAAGAAATACCATGAAGTAGGTAAAACATACCAGAACCCAGATCTTCCAAATCATCCATCAAATGCCCTGGGTTCTTTGCCCCCAGAAATGAAGCCTAACTCACCGGAGACCACGGAGCTTCAACAACCAAGTAACATCTACTCTGCACGCTGGCTTTGCCTGTCATCACACGTCACGTTTAACTCATCACCCAGGCATGGTTCTGGTGCCAAGTCCCTCTCCATTCCTTCCCCAAACTGAAATGTTCACAATTCTGGGTTCTGGCTCGGTGCCCAAAAGAGAAGGAAGCCAAATTCTCCCGGTCTTTAGTGAAAACTGGAAATGATGTCACGGTCATTGGAAATTTTGGCCCATGGAAGCTGGCCACGGCCAGGAGGGTCTGAGCCGTGTGCTGGGAGGCGATGGGGGGAGGAAGGCCAGAAGCACCCAGTGTGATGGGGCTGTGACACTGGGACTGTGTCCACAGTGCTGCATCCCCCAGCGGGGACGTATGGGGAGAAAACTACGCGGGTGCACAGGAAACCCATGGGCTACAGAGAAAGGTAATTTCTTTTATTAGCCAAGTTTTCAACATCCAAGTCTCTTGAACCCCAAAGCTGAGCCACAATTTCTAACAGCAGCAGCCAGGTTAACCAAAGATCCTCCCTCTCCTGCAAACCTTGTTTTGCTCGGAGCCCAACACTGTCACGGTGCTGTCAAAATGATCCCCAGCCACGGGAATCTTCCTCCGTGAAGCGGATCACAGTGAATTCTCTTGGTGGCCAACATTACAGACACACAAAAAGCCTGGCTTTGGTCTCCAGCTGACAAACTTGCCTGATGTTCTGCAAAACCAAGAGCTGGGTGAGCTGGACCAGGGCTCTCCCAGCTCCACAAAGAATTCTTACCTGAATCCAGCACTGTCACAAATGAGACACCTTTTTGTGCTGAGATGAAGTCAGAACCATCCTTGGACATTTCTACAAATGGTTTCTACACTGATTTGCTCTCCCTCTCTCTCCCCTTCCCATTTGCTGCAGGCACTTTCACAGCTCAGGGCTTCGCGTTGCTTTGCTAAGCATGCCTGGAGCATGATTAATTAAATGTTTTGGTGCAAAGGGTCAGGTTTCCTGTTCGCCGTTTGCTGATGGCACTGCTGATGGAATCTACACAAGGTGAGAGATCCCACCATGGGCTTCCGTGGAGCAGCAAGGCATTGCCCAGCCAGCAATGAGCACCCAGTTTCCAAGACCCAACCTGAATTCCAGGGTCTGCTCCTGCTCCTGCAGGTTGTCCCTGATTGACATCAGGTGACAAGGGGGGGGGGGGGGGAGCAGTGATTTTTAGGGGAGCAGTGCTGATTTGCAGTGGGATACAGCTGGAGTGGGGCAGTGCCAACACCTGCCCATGCTGGGCTGGGAGCCAGGTGACACAGGACCACGACACGGAGGGGTCAGGCTCAGCATGACACCACCATGGAGGAGGAGCAGAGCTGGACACTGCGGGACAGCTAGCACAGGGTCTGGGGAATTTCTCCTCTTACTCAGGGAAAGCCTGACTTCATAAAAACAGGGTAACCCCACTGGTTCCAGTGGCCCCCATACTGGTCTGCACTGGTTTGAGAGCCGGAGCCAGCCCGGGACCAGCAGGCAGGACCGTGCAGGGGCTCTGCTTTGCTACAACCAGGGACCCTCCAGCCTGGTGCTCTCCTGCCATCACAGACCCTTTGCCCACACACATCCTCATCTCCAGGGGGACTTTGTGACTGCCCTGCCCCTCCCTCCCTGCGCTCCCCCGGCCTGATCCCAGATTGCGGCTGAAGACGGACTTTGCCTGCCCCAGGAGCGATGCCCAGGGCATGGGGGAGAGCGATGCTCAGGCCAGTCACTTCCTCACTACGGACTTCAAACCCCCTTAAAAAAGCAAATAGCCAAGCACAGAGCGTACCCCCGGCGTGGCGTGTCCTTCCCACCACTCTCGCACTCATTCCCCACCCCACGCCCGGAGCAAGCGCGAGCCATGGGGACGCTCCATGCCCCTGCTCCGCCACTGCTTTCCAACATCACCTTGGCCAAATCCCCGAGCTCCAGGGCACTGCTGCGGGATCCAGCTACAGGAATCCCTCCAGGCAAGCGGTGCAGAGCCAGACAGCTCCCAGGGAGAGGCAGACAGCATCTCCAAACCTGAGCCCAAGCAAGCGGAGCAAGCACAGCCCCGTTCTTCCCAGCTCCGAGCAGTGGTCCGGGCTAAGCAAAACGGCAGCAAGCAGATCCCTCTGGTGAGCCAAGGTGATCCCCGGCTCCCAAACACAGCGGGAAGCGCTGGCGACTGTCAGGCTGGGCTCACCCCACCCGGCACCTTCCCCTTCTGTGGGTTTCTGGACCCTCTCCCCATAGAAAACCGAGCAATTACAGGCATCTCCCATGTGTCTCAAGCATCTCCGGTGAAATAAGGAAGCTGGAGAGCAAGGACTGGAGGAGGAAAGCAAATGCATGGAGGCAAAAATGGGGAGAGTTACACCGAGGAGGAAAAAGCAGTAGGTGGGCACGGGCGTGCTGGAGCCGGAGAGTTTCAGGCTTGGCTATGAACCCCAGCCCCGCTGCCACTTCAGGGCGGGTTTCAAAATCCCCATCCGCCCGAGCGGATTTAAACCTGCGGAGCCGATTCCCCCCTGAGAACCCACTGAACTGTCTCTGAAACAGGTATTAAAAGCGGACAGCAGCAAAGAGCCCTGTAATTAACCCCCAAAAGATACCGGCGTGACGAGTGAACGGGGAGCCGCCAGACAGCAGCTGCAGGACCCGCACGCTGACCCACGGGCAAACTTGCCTGGATCCCTGACATCCTAATCTGGGCTCCATCCATCCATCCACCCACCACCCCCTCAACAAGCCAAATACGCTCCGACAACAGCTTCCCACCCGAGCGAGGCGGAGTGGGGGGGAAAATGGGGAGGAAGGGACAAGAAAACACCAACTTTACCTAAAGGGTCTCAAGGTGACGAGGCATCTTCTGACCATTATCTTCCCATCCGCGTTGACTGTGATCATCGTTCAAAGTTGCCCGGTGGGGTGGGGGGGTGTATAACGGGGAGGGGGCGG
>VZSF01009821.1:147551-197546 GCA_013398295.1 Chionis minor | reverse complement strand
AGGGGGGTACGTGGTTATTCCTGAGGGAGGCTGTTCCTGCTGGGGGGGAAAGAGGGATTTTGGGAGGAGGAGGGTCGTTTCGCGGGGTGGGGGGCGCATGCTGGGGTAGGTGACAGCCGCCAGCGTGGTGACTTCGGGAGCAGCGGGTGGCCCGTGTTGGGGAAAAAGGGGTGGTGGGGGTGGTAAGGGGGGGTCAAACCACCGTGCAGCCCCCCCGGGTGCTGTTTGCTTTTTTGGGGGGTGCGAGGAGCAGGGTGAGCCCCGCTTCTGGGGGAAAAGGAGGGTGTCCTGGCCCTGACAGCACCGGTCTGCGGCTTTGCTCGCCCATCACCCTGCTTGATTTCTCGGGGCGGGGTCACAGCCCATGAGACGGGTCCCAAACGTCCCCAGGCAGCCCGAAAAGGCAAATCCGAAAGGAGCAGGGTGGCGCGGAGGGGCGGAGGCGGCGAGGCGTCCTTGGGAAGACAAAGCAGGGGCCATGAGAGCTGAGACGGGAGAAGCTGAGCTCAGCTGAGGTGTTCCCGGCTCACGCCTGGAAGGTGACAGGCACAAAAAGCCTCCCAAACGCCTCCAGATTAAAGGAATCGAATGCGCCCGGAGCCTGGAGGTGCCCCAATTCCAGCCCCCGACTGGAGGGTGCTGGGCCGGCGTGGGTGCCCCCCACCGGCGGGGAGGGAAGGGGACGCGTGGTCCCGCGGGAGGAGCACAAAACTGCGGAGAGCTGGAAGGACGCCGTCGTCCTCCATTCCAGGACAGGACCAGGCTGTTGTCTGGGGGGGGGCCGTGGTGCAAACAGACCCCCCCACCACATGCCACGCTGGCCCCGTGGCTGGCCATCCCTCTCTGCGCTCGGCGCCACCGTGGGTGCCACAAAGCACAGGGTGACATTGAGGGGAAAGCTGCCCCTTTGCCTTCCCCGCTCTCCTCCCGCACTCTCCCAGCCCTCTTCTCCAGCCTGCTGGCTTCCCAGGAGAGAAATACTCTTCCAAACCCCACAACCTGGCACGGCTCAACCATCTGCTCCACGAGTTCCGTGCGATTCCTACGACACCCTCCCAGCACCAAGCAGCCAACCACCCCCTCTTTTATAAACTAATTGCGGGCTCCTTCGCTTGTGCGGAATGCCAGTGTTTTCCCATGAGGCTGATGGAGAGGAAATGCCGTATTATGACTGTTGTGATACCGTAACTCCGATTTCCATAGGGATCCCAAGCACTCACTGCTTCCTTCTCCCTGATGAAAACCAGGGCTGGCTTCGGTCAGCAAAGCTCCAGGTAGCATATGCTGCAACAGCAGCAGCCACAGGCGAGCTCAGAGATGGAAGACAGCTGGAATTTTTCCATGAAACAGCACTTTTTTGCCAAGGAGAAGCGAGAAGAAAAACCATATCCTTTAGGGTTTCAGAAATACCGAAGGATTTTAGTGTTCATCCGCACTTTTCATGAGCAGGGGACAGGGAAGGAGTTGTTTCCACACCGGGTGTGAGCAGGATCATACTGGGCTGAGGCAGACGGACACACAGACCGAGAATTTGCAGAAAGGGTGGCTCAGAAGCGGCAGTCAGCGCTGCCAAGCCAAATTCAAACCCTTAGGTCAAGCTCTCCCTGATCTTCAATACAGGCAGCCCAAGATCTTGGCAAGGACACCCTTCCCTGGAGCCCATCCCTTGGGGACCTTATGGACATGACCATGCCGCCCCACTGGGCAGATATACACCTCACTCCAGCTGGGGTGCCGCAAGCCTTCTCATTTTAGGTGTAGTTGGGAGTCTTCTGCTGCGTCTGGCCTTCTCGGGAAAACCACTCGGTTTTCCTAACCTGGCCTTTGGGAAAGGAGGGAAGCAGCAGACTAATGAAGGGACTGTGGACATCCTACCACCCTGCACATCCTTTCTCCTGCCTTCTCCCTCCATTCCCAGCTCCTGCTCCTCTGCCAGGAGACCCTCTGTCCCTGCCTGAGCTGAAAAACCACCTTAAAACCCTGTTGTTTTCCCACTCACTGCTCTCAGGAGCACCACTCCAGCCGGCAGCGGGAGGCAGAGCCATTCACTGGGTCTGGAAACCTTCCTGATGCACATAAACACCCGACATGAAGTGGTCAATGGAGCAGCCAAATCGCTGCCTCCCGCATGCCAAGAGCCGGCTGCGCCTTCCCGGGAGGTTGGGAGGAAAACGGAGCATCCCGTGCTGGGGAATGAAAAGCGGGGCAGCTGCAAGAGTTCCAGTGTGGGGTAAATTATGCTGTGGGACAGGATTCCCTTCTCACCTCCATAAGGATAGGTCTGAGGTCCTTCTACGCACCCCGCGAGCGTCAGGTTGTGCTGAGCAGCAGCTCCTACCCAAGGCCGATGGCAGCAGTGTCCCAGCAGGAAAAGGCCAGGGTAGCCGCCTTGGCTTCCTCCAGATGCCTGCTGCAGCACCAGCCAGCAAAAAAATNAAAATAAAATAAAATAAAATGCAGAAACCCCGCTCTTGGCTATCCTCATTTGAGAAGCTTTCATTTTACCAGCACATCGGGCCATTACCCTGCTCGGCAGCGCACAGGCGCTGGTGATGCTCTAACAACCCCATTAGGGATGTGCAAAACCCCATAAACCTGGTAATTATCAGGGGAACCCCGAAGGGCAGGGACACCTCCATGGCCAGGCGAGGGAGACCACCCGAGCCCGCCATTCCCCTTGCTGCAGGTCTCCTACCCCATGTTGCAGGACATCCTGCCCCATCCGAAGTCCACGAGGGAAAGGGATCACCTGGAGATGGGGAAAAGCATATCCCATATGCCCAGCCTGGAGGGCTGGCAGGGAGCAGCAATTGCAGTGGCCGGGGAGCCAGGCAGAGCTTCCACTGCTGTTCTCAACCCCTGCCAGCGCCGTCACATGCAGGAATCGTCACCCCATGGATCAAAATCCCATGGCATTCACTGGCTCTCCGCGGTCCCCAAGGAGAAGAGCTGCAGCAGACGGTCCCTTCCCTGAGCTGCTGCTTGAAACAAAAGCTTAATTAACTACCAGCGCGCTCTCTGTTTAGAGGGATAAATCTAAAATCCAAGGATGGTAATAAAGCGGTGAATTACCTTCTTCAGCAGATGAGAAGCAATGAGCCCCCAAATCAATACGCTGAAGTTACACGCACACGCGCGCATGTGTATGTTTGTTGTTGTTACGAATCAGGCATCAGCAAAGAATGGAGAGAACCAGCTCAGCAACTGGCTAGTATGAAAGAAACCAGTTTTCCACCAGTTAGAGCCCCTGCCCAGCTAGAGGTAGACACGGAACATCCCCTGCATGGGCTCTTCCCACAGCCCTGCTGGTGACCCAGAGCTGTGGTTCCAGCTCTGGACACTGGAACATCCTCCAGCAGCCTGGACTCACCCTGCACCACTGGCCCAGCAAAAGACCTCTGGAATTTTCAATGGATATTGAGCAAGCGCGTTACCCTGAGCTCTAAAGCTCCCTAACCCAGCCAGGGCTGGGCAGACCACCACAAGTGGAGAAAAGGGGTTACAAATGCAAGGTGGGCTGTAAACCACCATAGATAAATCTTAAAATATCATAACCCCGTAAAGGGCACAGACTGACAGTCACAGCTGCTCCGCTGCGGGCAGCACAGCCATGAGCACCTCCAGACGAGTCACTGCGACAGCATTTATGTTGGCTTTTGGTGAGCAAAGCCCGAGTGCTGCCGGGGCCCCAAAGGCACCCCAGGACCCTCCAGAGAGTCCCCGCTCGAGCCCAGGACCCTTCTTCAACGCTTTCCAAAGCCTGGGGCTTGGACTCTGCCCACATTTCCTCTTGAGCCTCAAGCTCAAGGTCTTCATGGAAAAATAATGATCAGAGAGGAGAAGGATCAGGGCAAACCACTGAGCTGTAATGTGCTGCGACAAGCTACTTTCTCAAGTTCTCCCCACACGCAATTTTGCCCTTGAGATAAGAAATATAATTTGATTGCGGGAGCTGCAATGCCCAAATGCTTTGGGCATCAGATCACTTAGTCACAGTAACTTCTCCGTCCCTCTCAAGCGACATCGCCGGGTACAAGGCGCTCTTTATTGATATAAAACAATTTAGCTCCATCACTGGCTCGGCCTCAATTAGCGCATTCACGCCTCTGTCTATCTCTGTAGCAACAAGGCAGAAAGGCTCCAAGCCCGGTACCGATCTCCCGCGCTGCCGACCATCACCATCCTCCCTGCCGGCGCAGAGCTGTGTCGGGCTCTCGCTGTACCGGGGGCTCCCGCCGCCACTGTGGGGGCTGCAGTGCCCATAAAGGCAGCCCTGTTTCGCATCGAGACTTTCTGCCTCTTCCCAGCCTTCCCGGGGGTGGCAAAAAGAGCCCTAAATTTGCTCATACGTCAGCATGCGGAGGGGGCACCGGGCAAAGAGCAGGGAGGGGATGGCGGTGTCCTCAAGCCACTTTTGCGTCCCTACCCACAGGGTGCTCAGGAGCCTCACGGGTCCCCGAGGCTGCTGAAAGGGGCCAAGCGAAGCTGGAAAGAGCTATGGCTGGTGGGATATCCCCAACAACAAGCAGCACGGGTGGTCTTGCTGCTGCCAGAGCATCGAAGCCACGGGTGCTCAAGACTCATCTGCTCTCGTGGAGTCCCCTGCGATCGTAGCTGCCAGAAGATGCAATGTTTCCCTTCAAAGCTTGAAAACCACAAGCACTGCTCAGCTAAAAGGCAGCTGCGAGAGTGCACCTGGCACTACCCCAGGGGGTGTTTTAGCCAGCGCAAGGGTCGCTGGGGCTGTTCTCCACTCCCTGGGGCTCTCTGCATGGCTGGGATCTCAGTGGGGTGCAAAGTAACCCCAGATAGACGCCATTCTCTGCGCCCTCCTCCCCTGGGACAGCAGCCGGGAGCCGGGCGGTGATGCTCAGCACCTCTGCACCGCATGAAGTGCCAGCAGCGTCCCCCCGGGACATGGCGGCAGGGTTAGAGGCTGGTTGCAGCCCTCAGCAGTCAGGCCAAGGCTCTCCCAGCTCGCCAGATTGCTCCGTGGTGCCTGGGGAGCAGGAGGAACATTGTCACCCTCGCCGGGCTGCGGCTGCCATCACCCCGGAGCTGCAGCCCCCGATGCTGGTAGCACAGCGCAGCTCCGGAGCTCGGGTACCTGCTGGAGGTGCAGAGCCAGGTCAGACATAAAACATGGGATTCTACAGCCACCATCAGCACAGGGCAGTGTCAGCACAGCCTTGCATGGGGAATTTGGGAAGCTCCTGCCCTTGCAAGCCTGTCAGCACAGCGAATCCTTCACTTCCATTAACTGCTAATTCACTTACAGTGGAGGAAAATCATAGCAGTAAGGATCACTCCTCAGCTCCCAATAGGATTATGTGTTTTGAGAGCAGAAGGGAAGCTGAATTTCCCTTTCTCTTCCTGGAGAAAGAAATGAGTGCATTTTTCTTACCGTGTTAATTAAAACCAGCAATGACCCTGGCTTCACTCAGAAGAAAATGCAAAAGGTAAAAGGAAAGCCTGAACCAGCTTTATCGGTCAGAAAGGTTTCCTGACTGCCCTGCTGCAAAGGGAGATGCCCAGAGGAAACAAGAGCAAGCAATTAAAAATTAAAGAGAGAGGGAGAGCTGTGCAGCAGATTACCGAGATGTATTGGTATTGCTGCAGTGCATTAAGAGGGCTGAAATTCCCCTGGGGGGAACTCCTGACAGCCGTGGGGGGACAGAGACGCCCGCAACGGTGACAGCAGTGGGCAGCTCTGCCCACCTCGAGTCCAGGCAGGGACAGGGAAATAAAGAAGGGACCAAGCCCGGGGTAGAGGAGAGCAGCAGGGGAGGGAAGGTGGGAGATGCTGAACCACAGCCCCCAATGGGGAGAGCGTCCTCCCTTTCGGAGAGGTTATTTGAGGCTAAACCCCCCCCTAGAGAGCCCCCGCTGGGAAGGGGACCAGGCAGCACGTTCCAGGTTGGGTCCAGACACCTCCAAAAAAACGCCAAAACAACAGGACCCAAGGGCTGGATCTGTCCCTCAGCCGGGCAGATGTCTCGGAGCTGCCGGTTCGTGTCTGCCTCTGCCTTGCTGTCACACTCAGCTGAGCAGCGTTCTCCAGCCCGGCGCGGTCCCGGGGGGACGCTCCATTGCTCAGCCATCGAATTAGCATCGAAAGGATGTTGCGCAGGGGAGACCGCAGGAGAAATGGGCTGGAGGAGCCTCCCAGGCTTATTAGCACGTTACACTGAGCTCCTGCAGCAAGCGCTACCTACCCAACCAGTGCAGCACGACAGGGGGTGTCTAGGGGCTGCCAGTGCCTCCCCAGGCATCACACTGGGTCGATTTTACATCCCCCGTGGCCCCAAGGCTCAGCCAACCAAGCTCGCTGACCTGGTGACATCAACACGTACAATTTGGAGAAGTATTTGAGCTCGAGAAAGGAGGAGGATGTAAAACGGCGCTCCACGGGGCTGGGGAGAAGGAAGAGCTTACAACCCCCCCCCGACAGCCTCCTGCAGGCGCATGGACTTACGCAGGGGCCCAGGGATCATATGGACAGCCCAAAGTGAGCCCGGGGAGCCTGGGCAGGACCTTACACCCCCTGCAGCACACCTGGGGAGTCCCGGAGCCCGGCGTCACCGCAGTTAGCGGCGAGCTGCTGGAAGGCTTCCGCCTCCAGCATCAGCCAGATTAAGAGGGACAAGGCATGTCAGGCTTCAGCTGTAATTAAAGCAAATAAAGTCTAGGGGTTAGGAGAGCAAGAACTCTCCAGCTTTTTAATTACTGAGGGAGAGTCGCCGCTGCCGAGCGGCACTCACAGCTCTTCCTGCTGGCGTTCGTAAGGACTTTGCCACCTCTGCCCCATATGCACGGTGTCCCCAAGCCCAGCAGCCACAGTCTGAGCACCCAGAGGGGACCTGCAAACCTGTATCCCATTCCCATCCCTGCCTTGCATCCCACCAGAGGGAAGAGACGCACCGTTGTCTCAGCCAAGGCAGCCCCCAAAGCCCCCCCCAGTCGCTGCTGTACCCCCGGCAAAGCGCTTCTCCTGCCGACACGCCAGCGCGGCTCTGCAGCTGGGCAGCGAGCGCATCCCTCCGTGATGGGAGCTGGACATCATTTCACCTCTCATAAACGCTCCCTCGCCCATCCCGTGGCTAACGGAGCCCCGGCTCTCCACCGGCACCGCCTCAGCCGCCACCTCCCAGGCAGGGTAGGGGGGGGACGAACGCTGGGACACCCCACAGCTGCTCCCATTCTGTGTGTCCCCGGGGAGGGAGCTGGGGAGGGTACAGACCCCACACCATTACAACTGGAGAGGTGATACAGTCCCGCTGCAGCCAGGCACCTGCACTGCTTATTAATGCGTGTTCAGCACCCACAAAAAGAGCATTCACGCGCGGCATCTCCGCAACACCGACCCCGGCGTTTCACTCCCCTTATCTCACGTTCCACACACAGATAACGGGGAAAAGGACTTAGACTCGTCTGCTCTTGGTCCCCGGCGGCTGGCAGGGGGAGATGGAGGGGGTGACAGTCTGAAGGAACGCCAGTGCTTTGCTCCAGCAATGAACTGAGCCTCACCTCGCCGGGAGAGCTGCGTTTTGGGGATGCTTGGGATGCCTCTGCGCTGGGGACCGAGCGCGGCAGGATCAGACCCAAAGCAGGGTCCTCCACTGTCCCATTTTGGACACAGCTGGTGGCAGGGGGGGAGCAGGAGAACCCAGCGTGGGCTGAGGCTCCCTGGGGTGCCCTCATCCCAGCGAGGACATCAGGAGCCTCCAGCTGGGTCTAGGGGGGGGGTCCCTACCTCCTGCTGGGCTTTCCTCCCGTCACCCCTCCAGTAACCAAAGGGATGGACCCCCCTCCTGGGCTCTGGATGCTGCCCAGGCCCATCTCTCATGGGGCTCAGCCAAGCTGCTGCCCCCCAACAGCCTCAAAACTCACAGCAAGGGCAGCAGCAGGGTCACATCGAGCCCAGCACTGGTGGAGGCAGACGCAGAGATTGGGCACAGGCTGGTTTTGTTGTCGAGCTCCCTCTTAACACACAGCACCTGGTAGACCCTGGGGGCCACCAGCACCATCCCGACCCTCTCAGCCCCATCCAGGCAGGGAGGTCAGCTCCAGGCACAGGCCACAGCCCCAGGAGCTGGCGGGGCTGCGGGTTATCCGAGCATGGAGCAGCTCGGGGATGAGGAAGAGGAGGCATCGCCCCACAGACCCCCCCAGCCAGCACTGGGGGTCGCTCAGGGTGATTTCTTTGGGTGTCCCCCAGCCCTAGCTGTGCTGCCGGCCGCGATGCGGGGAGGCAGAAACTGGGAGAAGTCTCATTTTGCAGCCCCATCTCTGCCAAAAGACTTCAAAAATCACCCAGGAAATCATATATTGTCCTGACTTATTCAAATTCATGAAGCAACAATTGGAAAGCCCCTGGCCATGGGCTGAGATCATGCAATTAGACCATTAAAAAATAAACCTCCGAAACTCTCAGACATTTAAACCTGATAGGCCATATGAAGAAAAATGTTCACTTTTCATATACAATGAGTGGAAATCATTTTAGATTTTTATTATTATTATTTTAAAAGGGAAATAAGCATATTTCAGTCCAGTCAAGAGTGAAATTGAGTTTAACAACAAAGCAATTTCTATTAGTGCAGACCCAGGGAAAAAAAAATATAGATGAATAGAAAACTCACAGAGAAATGTGTCAGACAATGGTGGAATTAGGAATTAAAAGCGACTTCACTTTACTGCTGATAATATAGGCACATAATGATCTACCTCATTGCTAACGTGCTCCCTTCCCGTATAAACACTGTAAAATCACAACAGCAGAAAAAATTGGGATTTAATTCTGCCCTTCTCCCAGCAGGGAAGGGAAAGGGGGGCTGTGTTCTCCTGACTCCCTTTAGGGCTGATCCACCTTCCCCCGGGAGAGTGCCTGGAGGGAGACCCAGGTCTTTGCATCCACAGCAGGATGCTTTATAGTCTGGGCTGGAAAAGGGGGTAGCTTTCACCCCCACCGAGCAACTGGGGCTGCCCTTCACAAAAAAAGAGCCCGTGGCCATAACCCCGGAGGGACAGGGTGCCCTCCACCCGGGCTGCTCCTGCCTGCCCTCCGGCCAACGGCACCGCGGGCAGAAACACAGGCAGCGGCGTTCCCAGGAGGCAACGGGGACTCTCCTGGAACATTTCCTAGCGCAGCCATCCCCCTGCCCCTGCCACCAGAGGGAACCAGTCCTTGCAGGTATCCGGGAGCTCAGGCTGAGCTTCCCGCGAGGGACACGGAACCGTTGCAGCCCTCTCCTCAGCTCCCAGCCCCACTAATCTCCTTGGTGAATAATAACCTGTAATTAGCTGCCTCGTTTTCTCGGCTCCGGTGTGTGGCTTGCTTTCAGGATGGTCTCCTGCTCCATCACCCCAGCAGGAACAACGGAGAAGGGAGAAAGCTGCTTCTGTCTCCTCCAGCCTCGGTGCCCTGGGGTGGATCTGGGCGGCGTGGACGGAGGCTGTGGGAGGAGAGGGTGCCCTGCGCTCCCACCGCCCGCAATGGTGGGGTCCTGAGCAGGGGGTGCTCAGCAGGAGCAGACGCAGAGGGTGATGGATGGGCAGTATCCCTGCTCAGGAGAGGGGCAACAGGGAGCTCCCGAAGCCGGCCTCACAGCTGCAGCCTGGACCTGCCAAAACCCACCCTCCCAAACACCTGCTCCTGGCCAAATCCTGTCCTGCCACACAGGTTGTGCATTTTCCTCCACCTCCCCGTATTTCCTTTCCCTTCCTACTCTTCTTCACCTTCTCTACTCACTGCCCACACTTTTGGGGACAGGCAGTACCCAGCTCCCACATATCCCCCGTGTGTCCCCTGCCACCACTGAGGCACAAGCAGCCACCGAGGTCCCAGGGCACACAGCATCACCGCGGCTTCTCTCCAGGACGCCAAGGTGCCATTGCTCCTCATCTTGAATCATCTCTATTGCCAAGGATCTAGGTCATTGGGTTAAAAATTGAAAGTTTGAATAGTCTAAAGTATCAAATCTTACAGCAATTACACTGCACTAAATCTTTATTGGCTTTAAAGATTAACTTCTCATCTCCAGCAAGGCAGCTCCACTTGTTTCTCCTCAGCAGGATTCAGAATTTGAATATGGAGACAAAGGAATATTGATCACACCGTATATTACTAAAATGAATTTTTTTTGCACCCTTTTCTTTCATTTTTCTTTCTTTCTGCCATTCTTCTATAGACAAACCAGTGAAGGTGAACCGCTGCGGGAGTCGGAGATGGGGTCACCAGGCGCTCCGTCATGGAGGCTGAGGGGAATGCAAAACTCGATTTCAAGCAAGTCCTGTTCCCTTTGAAGTCAATTAGGTGGCTCCCGAGGACCTTGGTTGAGAGGAGGCGGACGGAGGCAATCAGAGGGGAGAAGCAATTGAGTAAAAGAACAGCAAAAGCACAGAGCAATTCGCTAAAATGCTGCTTGATCCATCAGCTAAAAAGGTCTGTGAAGGAAGACAGGATCTCGACACTTGATTTTACCCCAGCCCTCCATCCCCACCCCATCAGAGCACGACTGGGGCGCGCTGCCGAAGCCACCCCATCCGCAGGATCCCGATGTGGTGGGACGGCTGTGACACGGCGCACGGTGGGTTTTCCCTGGGGTTGGATCCAGCCGGGAGTTAGGGACCCAGATGTGTCCATTAGGGATGAGACCTCAGCCAGCCCCAGAGGGCGCTTGTCCCCATCCCGGGGGATTATTCCCTTTGCTTCAGGCTCAGGTTGCCCCCAGCACAATGGGGATCCAGAAAGGGACACCACGAGGAAGACGCGGTGGCATTTGTGTGACCCAGAGGGGCGCTGGCAGGGATGGAAAGCCAACTGAGAACAGGCAGTTCCTCCGGGCATGATGGTTTGGGTTTTTTTCCCCTGCATTTACTTACACACGAGGGAAGAGCGTGCTGCTGGCAGAGTGTGTGTTCCCACAGTTACCCACGTCAAAGCTGTCTCGGAGCCCATCTCTTCTGAATTTCCAAAAGCAAGAGGAGAAAATCAGAATCAGCAAATTGAGGAGCAATTGGAGCTGTGCTTGGGGTCCGTGAGGATTGATAAATCTCCTCCAACACTAGTAAATAACAAGACTCCGCTCCTCGCTCGGAGGAGGGAGCATCCCCCCTCCAAACACCTGCAATAAGACACTTGCAATTACTGCTTTGTCTCCTGGAAACTAGTAAATAATTCAAACAAACCCTTTTTTTTTTTTTTTTTTAACTTTTGTTTTTCATTTTAATTAATCCACATAGAATTTTGTCCTCCAAACACAATCACAGCCACACAGGAACAGCAGGTAGAGAATCTCATTACCCAGCTTACCAGCCAGATCCTAAAGCCATTATTAATAGAGACTTCACTGCGTGAGGAATTAATAAAACCCAGCAGCGAGGGGGAAGGGAAATGCTCCTTCTGGAATGCATCGCCTTCTCCACCTTGTCCCCGGGATGTCCGGTGGTTGGAGGTGCCGGGGGGTTGCCACACTTTAGGGACAGCCAACATCTTGCCTCCTGCAGTGCCCGGGTGCTCAGCCCTGTGGCCAAGTGCCACCTTTGGAGCACGTGGTCCGGGAGGAGCCACCAGGTCCAAGGCAAGGCAGGAGACCGGGAAAGCTGCCTCAGCGCACACAGGTCGTTGCACAGACTCTCGCTCAGCCGCTGGCAGGAGGCAGAGTCCAAACGCGTGTTCTCATGGTGCTGCGTTCATCCTTCCTCGCCCTCTCGCTACACCAGTTACACCAGTAGCAGCCGCGTCCTCACAGCACTGTCTCCACACCAGGAATCGCTCTTGTCTGGAGCTGGCACTACAGAGATGCAAAACCCCAGCCACTCCCAGGGACCTGTGCTGGGAGGAGAGAGCAGGACCATGTCCCCCAGCACCCCAGCTGCGGGGGGAGACCCCCGTGCCCAGCTGCTTTTGGGGGTTTGGATCCTGCCCCCACACTCATGCCTGCAACCCCCCTGTGCTCACGGCTCTCCTGCCATGAGCACCCAGCCAGGCATCCATCCATCCATCCATCCATCCCTGGGTGCTGGGTTCACTGTCTGGGTGACCCTGTGTCCTGGTTTCAGCTGGGAAAGAGTTCATGTTGGACTTGATGATCTTGAAGGTCTCTTCCAACCCGAGTGATTCTGTGATTCTATGATTTTCTTTCTAGTGATTGCTGTGAAAGGCATGTGAACAATACGTGAATAATACCTACTGGTTTTCGTTGTTGCTAAGTGGTGTGTACACTAGGCAAGGACTTTTTCCAGCTTCCCATGGAAGCATAGACAGAACGGGAAGGCCAATGAAGCATTCCACGCCATGCCCATCATGCTCAGTATATAAATGGGGTTAGCCCGGGGGTGGGAATCTGCAATCACTGCCTGGGACGGCGCCAGTTCACTGGGTGGTGAGAGACCCAAGTCATTATTATTATTGTTATTTTTCCTTTTCTCTTATTGTTTCTATTAAACTGTCTTTATCTCAGCCCACAAGGGTTTTTTCCTCTCTTTCCCCTCCCTTTTTTTCCCCTCTTCCCCCCCATCCTTCTTTAGTGGGGGGGTGAGCGAGCAGCTGCCCAATTCTATTTGCCGGCTGGGGATAAAGCACGACACCCCGCGGGGAGGGTGTTTCTGTAAGAGCCCAGACAAAAACGCCTCCTCTTGGAGCACCCTCTGTCCCGACGGGGTTTTTTCCTGACACAAGGTGGTCCCGACAGGGCAACACCGCACACGGGGATGCACACGAGGGACATCTTCCTCCCAAGGGATCCTGCGTGCTCGTGTAACGACCGCCGCAGAGGAAAACGCCAGGATTACCTGGAGCCACTTGCACGGAGACAAGGCACGGCCAGGGCTGGCTGGCAGCACACGCTTATTCTGCGCTTTCTTTCCTGGCTGGCTTCTTCCCTCCTTCTCCCCCCGGACCCGAGACGCACTGTGCCGGGCGCGCGGCTGTGGCGCTGCGAGGCAGGGAAGGTGCGATTCACTTTTAGGCTTCTCTGCCTCGGTCAGCTGCACTTAGACAAACAGCAGTACATCACTAAGCAGCTCTAATTAGAGGTGTTAATAGTGCTGGGAGCTGGGGGAAAGTGCATCGAGGCAAGGAGGGAGAACAGTTTGCGAGCTAAGAAGAGCGAGGGGAGGAGCTGGAAGGCATGGGACGCTCGGGACCTTCCCTTTCTGCTGCACACCCGGCGGGTGGGACAGTCACGCCCCAGGAGCCCGCATGAAATTGCCAGGGAAATATCCCCCGTGCTGATTCTCTTGAATAATTTATGCAGATGTTATCACACATTCATATTTTATGGAAGTCTTGCAAAGCCGCAATCGTGGTTATTCACAACCATTTGCTTCAGCTCCTCGGTGGCGGGCGCAGGGAGGGAGCCAGTGCCCAGGTTACACCTCGGGGACGTCGGCTCCCCACGACACGGGGGACAGGGCACAGAGCAGCATTGGGGCAGCCACAGTCCCAGGGCACCGGCGGGGGTTTATCCCTCCATCCCAGCATCCGTCACCCCAGTACCTCCAGGGGACAGGCACCCCAGGGCAGAAGGGACAGTCATGGGCACAGCACAGCTCCCACCATGACCCTGCTCCTGCCACCTCACATCCCGCTCTGCAAAGCGAAGAGTCTCTATGGCCCCAAGGAGGGACCCAGGAAAGGGACAGTTCCTGCAGCACCGTCCCCTCCGCCCAGGAAGCTGTCACACAGCGATGCTGAGCAGGACAACTGGACAGGAGCTGCTCCGCGGGTGTCCCTCGTTCCCTGATGGGTGGGATACAGGCTGGGGCAGAGGGGACCCCCGAGGCACCTGCTGCCAGGTGTTGAGCTGTGCAATCCCGCCAGCTCTAGCGCTTCCACCACTTTCCCAGTGGCTGCCTCCCTGGAAACTGTACCGGGTGCAGAGGCAGGAGGTGGCATCGCTTCCCTTTAGGAAAGGTGGGTGGCCGGACTGCACAGAAATTCCTTCAATTCCTTCCAGGAAGGGCGACGGATAAAAGGCCATATGTCTTCTGCTGCTCAGCTCAGGCTGCAGCAGGCAGGACCCCCCTCCTGCCCAGGGCTCCCCGAGGCTGGGGAAGGGCAGGAGCCACCCCTGCATCTCCCCATGGCTCCACACCTCCATCTGCTGTAGGGTCAGGAATACTTGACTCAAGGCCACGTGGGAGGGTCGCTGCAGGAGAAGCAAAGGACTTTTCGGGGAGCCAAGAGAGAGCAGGAGGAGGAAGGGGCAGGCGGTGGATGGGGTGGAGGAGAAAAAAACAGAACAAGAGGAAAATTTGAGGAATCCAAGAGGAGGTGTTCAGACCGTGCTGGAGGAGGACCTGGCTGCAAGGAAGCCAGCCAGCACCCAGCAGATCAGAAATTCAACAATATTACAGCAAAGACACTGGATATTTTCATTCCCTGCGGCTCCCGCTTCTCAGAGGACAGCAACAAGGACTGAAATGCAAGCAGAAATTAAAACAAGAGGCATCTCTGTCTGGTTGTTCAGCCTGTAAAAGGCGCGAGGAGCACAGCAGACGTGGCTCGGAGGTGGGCAGAAAGGACTGGCACATCCCCAGGGCCACCCTCCTGTCACACATCCCTGGGAGGTGCCACCGGCACTGCCTCCCCACTGCCGCACTCCCGTTTTTGCTGTTATTTCTTTCCCTTTGGGGGCACCCCAGGAAGCCTTCGCTCAAACCAGGCTGCCTGTGCCTGCAGCAACCTCCATCTATTTCAATTAGAGAGTCTTCCTGAAAAAGGGGCCAGAAACCCCAGCTCCTGCCAGCCGGAGCAGAGGGATGCAGACAAACAGCCTCTGCCACACTTGGATCCGCTGCTCCGAGTCTCATTTATCATTTACCAACAACACAGGCATGCCCAGCCTCCCCCGCAGTGGGCAGGGGAGGAGCAGCACCCCATCGCCAGCCAGGGTTAATCAGATTTGGTCCCTGCCAACATCATCTCGCAGCTCTGGGGAAGGAGCACGCGGCATATCCAAAGGAGCCTGGGGACTCACCCAGAGCTGATTTTCCTCCGGGAGCTCACACGGAGCTCCGTAAGAGCACTAGTGATTTATTAGGAGAGCTACACCAGGGTGCAGCTGGGAGCTGTGAGGCTGTATGTAGCACAGGCATCCGCTTCACCGGGGAGGGGTTCCGAAAAACACCGGCTGATTTATGGGGCAAAAGCGGCTGTTTTAGCACAGGGCATAGAGCATGGGGTGACCCTCAGGGCAGCAGAGCTGCCACCAAGCCCAAAGGGATGAGAAACAGAGAAGCCGAGAAACAGAGGTGGCAGGGAGACCGTATCTCAGCTCCAAACCAACAAACGAGCCTTTTTTTTCCCCCCCCTTTTTAATCTTTTTTTTTTAGCGAAACAGCTTCTCCAGTTTTTGTCTGGAGCAGCCAGTCAAACCCAAAGAGTTGCATCCGACTGCGAGCTGGAAAGAAAATAAAATCCAGGTCTATTAAAAATGATGAAAGACACCTTGACAGTGTCCTTTTAATGTAATTAAAAACCTATTTAAAGGCATGCCAACTGTTTACTAATTAAACGAGTGCTTCATTCTGTAGCCATAATGAAAAAAGTAATTGTGATACTTTTAGCAAATCCCAGGTTTTTAAAGAAATAATTACTTTATAGAAAATCAGTTACTAAATGAAACCATTCTTTACCCACTCTTATTTCTGCTCTTTCGCTCATTTTGTGCAGCAAGTTGAATCCTGAAATTGCCTGGGACAGATTTTTATTCTGAATAATGAGTATTTCAAAGGAAATGGGAATAAAGAAGAAAAGTAGGAAGCGTTAGTGGGTCCCCAAACCTTAATATGTGACTGGTGGAAAAAGCGTGCTGTGCTGGGAACAGACGGGAACGTGCCCATGTTGCTGTAGACTTGGCGTGGTGATGACAGATCTCCAGCAAACTGTCCCATGCCTGCTCCATCACTACCACCGAGACAAACGAGGACCACCAACGGAGGCAAAGTCGCTGCAGCTTGGGCACAAAGAGTGGGGGAGCCCTCCCAGGGAGACTGCCGTGTTATTCACGGAGTCAGCCATGGACTACGCTGATCACCTGAGGTGGATGAGAGGTGGACGAGTCCCCATCCTTAGAGATATCCAAAACCCAAATGGCCATAGTCCTGGGCAACCTGCTGTGGGTGGCCCTGCTTGAGCAGGGGGTTGGACCAGGTGACCTCCAGACGTCCCTGCCAACCTCAGGCAGTCCCCGACTCTGTGATGACCAACCCGAGGAGCAGGAAGGCAGGAAAGATGGTCCCATAGGAAAGGTGATGCTGCACCACACAGCCTGCCTGCGAATCAAAGTCCATGCTCAAGATGCCATTGAGACATCATTGTCTCGATGGCACATTTTTGTGCCCTACCTGCAAAATCAGGGTCCTCAGCTTAGACTGCTAATTCCTCCGAGGTAAGACCGTCTCCTTGAGGAGCGTTTACAGAGACCTGAGGTTGGCAGGTCTCTGTAAGGCTTTGCCTCCGTTGGTGGTCCTCGTTTGTCTCGGTGGTAGTGATGGAGCAGGCATGGGACAGTTTGCTGGAGATCTGTCATCACTGCGCCAAGTCTTCAGCCCCGTGGGCACGTTCCCATCTGTTCCCAGCACAGCACGCTTTTTCCACCAGTCACATATTAAGGTTTGGGGACCCACTAACGCTTCCTACTTTTCTTCTTTATTCCCATTTCCTTTGAAATACTCATTATTCAGAATAAAAATCTGTCCTGGGTAATTTCCCAGCCGCACATCCCGGGGCTGCCCAGGCACTGCTGGCGTTGCCCCCCAAAATGGGTCTGAGCTCAAACACGGAGGGAGGGGGAAAGGAAACCAAGCACCCCGACCCTTATAATTAATAAACACCCACCAGAAAAGTTTCTCCCCGTCTCCTCCTTCCACAGACACTCTCAAAAGCAGCCCTGGCCAAGAGAGGGCTCTTATTTCCATACTGGAGCACACAGCACTAAATTGAACATGACTCTATAAACCACCTGGCGCTTGTTTTTCAGCTGAGGTGCCTGCGCTCGCTTCAGCCCATCAGCTCCACCTGGCTCCTTCCGAGAGGAGGCAGGGACAGTGAAGGCAAGCCCGCTAATCTGAGATGACACCAGGCTGGACCCAGAGGGAGGCAAGTGAAGACGCAGCGGCGACTGAGCATCTGTGCAGGCTGGCAGCCCACGGCTGGCTCCCAGTTGTCGGGGCTGCCGGGGCCTTTGATAGCAGATGGAGAGTCTGATTGCATTTGCTGATAACGGATTAGGAGGCTCATCTTTGATCTCGACTTTCTCCCCGGTAGCTGACTTCTTGAGGGGCTCCGTGGGGAGGCGTTACAAGAGATTTATTGACACGATGAACCGCGATGCCAGGAAAAGCTGCTTCTGCAAAACGCGCTTTCCCCTCTCACGCCACACAGAGGTTTAAACCCACCCCCCCCTTCCAACGCACTCAGCATCTCTCAGCCTCAGGGGGCTCCCACAGATGTGCTCTGTCCCTCGTCCCTTGCAGTGGGCTGGCAGAGCCTCACCGATGCGATGGGAGGCTGCTGCAGTCCTCACCTAGCCATCCAACAGCCTCCAAAACATCCTTATTTGCCAACAACGGCAAATGTAAGCACCCTAAAAGCTGGGCACCCAGGGCAGAAGAAACTGGGTAGATGCAGGTCGTCCCCAGTGCCACCACAGCCTTTCCCCAGGGCCAAAATCCTCTCAGGAACGCAGCTGTTCCCAGGGCTGGGAAACAGGCAGCACCTCCAAAGATGTCCTGGGAAGGTGAAGGGTTGGTTTTAACACTCACGGGTTTTTGGGAGCTGGGTCTGACTGGCGGGCCAGCCTCTCGGCTCAGCTTCTGCAGGGAGTATGGATGCTCCCCACCCACCTTACACAGCTTCCAAAGGTAACCCAGCGCTTCCAGTGGCATCGCCAGCTCCGGGCTGCCCCTCGAGCTGCAGGGAAGTAGCAGACAAAAAGCCCCCTTCTGGGTTAAAGGCAGCTTATTTGGGCCACCTGAAGGTGGGTGTCACATGTGGAAAGAGCCCTGCCTGCCCCCAGTGTGTCCAACCGCAGCCCCAAAGCAGGGCTGCTCCTGCAGGGATCGCTCCCAGCCCGGGGAAGAACTAGCTAGTGAAGCTGCATGCTGCTGGCCGGCGTGTCTGAATAATTCATTTTCAAGTGTTTCTCCTCGAACCTGATCCGCCAAGCACGTCACACGCTGCCCCAGGAGCGGGCTGTTTTAGCAACGGTCCCATCCTGCAGGGGAGGAAGCCGAGACCTGCTCCAAGGCCAGCAAAGGAGCCAGGACTAGAAATTCAGAGCTCAAAGCTCAGCTTGGTGGACTGCCTTATCTGCACTGGGCACGGACCAAGGTGACATACTGAACCTTTGAGATAGACATGACCACAACTACCTACCAAGAAGTAGCTACAGGGGAAGAAAGGAGCACAGAAAAAAAGAGATAAAGCGATGGGGGAGGCAGATGAGAAGCAGGGCAAATAAAGGAGAGGAGAGCAGGGAGATAACCCCGTACATTCATCGCCATGGGTTTTTTTTTTCCTTGTTTTCTCTTCAGGCACAAGTCCTTAGTGCTGCTTTCCGCTGCGAGGGAACAGGCTTGCCCTGTTGCTCCTGCTGTTGTGCTCAAGTGGAGCGGTGCAGCCACGCGCGCCCTGTGCTGCCAGCTGGGCTAGAGCCTGACCGCAGGCATTTCAGAGAGTATTTGGTTTTGGGGATAGGGGAAAAAAAAAAAAAAAAGCCAGTCAAAACCAGCCCTACCCTTTCTCCCAGACTTCAGGATCTCCCAGAGCACCTCCTGGAACAGCAGCAGGAAAGGGGGAGGTAGTGCTGGTCACGCATCTGCTCCGCCGTCTCCTGAGCTGCCCGCTGCCACCCGGGGCGTCCCGTTCTGGCCGGCACGGTTTGCCCCCTGCTCCTTTCCAAAGCAAACACAACGGGTGGAAATAAAGCAGACACCCCACCTGGATGGATTCTGTATTTTCTTTGCCAGCAATTCTCATCAGCCACGGATTCTTCCCTGCTTTTGGACCCCTTGGCTAGTGAGAGCACAGAACACCCCCCTTCCTTCTCTTTCCCCAGCGAAACCGCCCGCTGATCCACGGCACAGCTCTGCGCAACGGGACGCGCCGTTTCACATTAACATAATGACTTGCATGGCGGCAGCAGTCAGAAAGCCTTAGGCCCAGGTTGTAGGGACACCGCTCCAAAGAACCAGCAATTCGACTCGACAGCCCTTTATTCAGCTCTCCCTGGTGCTCAGGCGACGCACCCGCAGCAGCCAGCCCGAGAGAGAGGTCTCACAGCTGACCCCAACGGCAGCGCAGAGGATTGGCCCAGAACCCAGATTCCCACAAAAAAAGATGCAATAAATGAGCACAGGAGCAGGAAAACGGAGCCTCCCTTAAGCAATAAGCAGCCTGCTGCACGTTCAAGCTTATGCTTCTCCACAAGCCAAATAAACGGGGTTTTTTGGAAATGAAAGCCACGGCACGCGCCGTCACTGTGCTGGGGACCCCAGCAGCATCTCTGACCCCACGTCCAGGGTGAGATGTTGAGATTGACCAAATGCCAGAGCAGTCGTGTGGCCTTTCAGAAGCTCATTTGCCCTCTAAGGATTAACCCCTTATCTCCCTGGGGAGCGGAGTCGGACTCCCTAGTCCCCCTGAATGCCACTGCAAAACCCAAGCACAAGTAACCCCTGGGGACACAGACCAACAAGCCTTATTCTTTTTTTTTTCCTTCTCCATGTTGCACGTGGGATATTTGCAACAGATGAGGCCCCAGGCTGAGGAGGAGTGTGGTAAGTGCGCAGCTCAGATGGCACAGGAGCAATTCCCGCGTTTGCCTTCAGACCCGAGGATGAAAAATGATTTCAGCAACCAAGCCACGATTTATCTCAACTGGTTACGGTCTGCCTTTGCAGCCGGGATCCAAGCGCAGACACCACTTAGCCTGGCCAATTTCCTGTGTCGATGCTTCACCCAAGCCCCTGGCGGGAGAGACTCATTAATTACAGAGGCTGGAATTGCCTCTCCACTAGATAAAGGGGAAGCCAAAGGCAGGTCAGCAGCTGGATGTGCCCAACAGCAATAAACTGCCAGCGAGCGCTGCTACAAAGCAGCCTGAGCAGGGGATGACACGAGTCGTCAGCAAACCCCGGCCACCGGCTGCCCCAGCTACGGGTCCAGCTTGGTGGGTGGAAAAATGATGCCGTGGGGAGGACAGATGCTGCCGCATTCCAGTTGTAGCCAGCCAAAAAGGCTTCCTCCCCTCGGGCACTTTGCACCTGCTTATGTCCACCCACTCGTCTGCAGGGGCTTCGTGAAGGAGGTCAGGAGCTCCACGGAGGCACCGTGCCCCATGGTCAGCCAGCAGCCGCAGGGCCAGGACCGGTTCCTGCCACGCAGCCGTGACACATCCCCATCCCAAAGCGGGGCAGGTGGGTGGGATCTCACCTCCCACATCCATGGCCCAGCAGGGACCCTGCAGCTTCCCTGCTCCGAGCGTGGCCGCCTTTGCTGTCACACTGAGAGGGTGAAGGTGCTATCGAGGTCATGCACAAGCCCCCTACCCCAGCCAGGCTTCCCATCAATCACGTTAAATGCAAAAATATCACAAAATGCCTCCCGTTCCACAAAACATCCTTGAAGGATACTCTGCGAGACTCTTCATCTCCTTCCTCAATGAAGAGGAGGAAGCTGCCACCCTGCAAAGAATAGGGGAAGTTTCTGGGATCAACCTCATCCTCAAATGCACGTCCAGACCGGCATCCTGTCCACCAGTCCCTTACCAGCTGGCCATGAATTTCCCACCAATCCTACAGCATCTCCCTATCCTTTCCTGTGTCCCTTTTGCCCTCCTGCCTCTCCAAACCTCTCTCCCTCCACAGGTAGGAGGATTTGATCCAAAAATCCAGTCCTTCCCAGGGATGGGGCAGCCACAGCTTCTCTGGGCAACCCCAGCCAGGGGCTCACCACCTTCACAGGGAAAAATTTCTTCCCAATAGCTCATCTAAGTCTCCCCTCTTCCAGTTTAAAACCCTTCCCCCTTGTCCTATCCCTACATGCCCTTGTAAAAAGTCCCTCTCCAGCTTTCCTGTAGCTCCTTCGGATACTGGAAGGGGCTCTAAGGTCTCTCCAGAGCCTTCTCTTCTCCAGGCTGGACACCCCCAACTCTCCCAGCCTGTCCTCCCAGCAGAGGGGCTCCAGCCCTCAGATCATCATGGCCTCCTCTGGGCCCCCTCCAAGAGGTCCATGTCCTGCTTATGTTGGGGGCTCAGAAGGATGCAAGAAATCCTTTTGCAAACACACGGGACAACCTGCCCTCGCTCAAGCCTCTTCTCAGTTTACAGTACTTAGAAATTGGCTTAAATCTCCCAGCACAAGGTCTAAGAGCCCTTCTGCTATTGCTGTGATCATTAATTATGACAGCTGGGCTTTATACACTGGAAGTGCTGCGGGTACAGCAGCTAATTAGCATTACACACACCCTATCACCTCTCAGCACCCACAACCTCCCACCCGAGCCACAGCTCTGCGGAAAAAGTCACTACAGAGGAGGAAGGAGGAGAGGGAGAAAAAAAAAAGAAAGAAAATTTTCTTGGCTCCCAGCCCAAGCGTTTCAGATGCATTTGAAGAATGTGCCAGCTGGTAACCTCCTCGAGTGACAGGGGAGGCTGCTTGTCAAGAGCTGACCTGAGCTGGATTTAATTGAAAGCCAGTTGCTGGCGGTGGGAATGAGATGGGAAAGGGCACCTTGGGAATGCTCCGCTCGGAGCAGCCAGGGGCCAGGAGCCATCGGGGCGGATGGGAGCCAGGCGAGCAGAGAGCACCCTCTTCAGCTACGCCGAGGAGAGCCGGACCCCAGGTTTGGGATCTGCGGGTTCAGGTTGGAGAGCCCTGGGCTGCTTCCCTCACCTCCTGCCTGTTAGACCGGATCCGTGCCGTTGGCTTTGTGCTCCGTGTGCACCCAGACTTCCACAGGGTCCATCGGAGGGCAACGTGCTGCTAGCGCACAGACCTGGCACCGAGCACGCCCCTGTCAAGGCTGCGAGACCCAAAGGTAGCAGCGCCCACCCTCTTCATCGGGATCAGGCCAGCAAATCCAGGACAAGAGCCAGTGTCTCCTCCTCAAACAGCTTCACCCACCAGCAGGCCCCTCGAGCGCTTGTAACCTGCCTCTTTATCAGCCCATAAAGGTGTGACTCTTCCCACCCTCCCCTCAGCCGGGAAGGCTTGCATTAAGCTTTTGGAAAATATTTTATATCCTGGAGGAGGAAAAGGCTGTTTACAGCTACAAGCAGCTCCCAGGACAGCAGCACTGCCCGCCTGGGGGTTTGCAAACTGGATTAGCTGGGAGCAACCAGCTGCTGATCCCAGCCCCACCGCTGAGGACGCCCATTGCCTTGGCCAAACCACTGCACTCTCCTTTTCAAAATTCTCCTGTTTTGCAATATTTCTCTCCTGCATGAAGTTTTTTGGGGGAGGTGTCTTATTGGCAGAGGAAAAACAAACCAAGCCTTTCATAGCAGTACATTTTCTACATAGCAGTAGAAAATATCGAGCAGCCTCCACATCTATTATCGATATCCTAAGCCTTTAATCCCACCAGAGACAAAACAAGTTCATTCGAGAGTTTCAGTCAGAGATCCAGGAACATCATCATTCTTCCTAAATATAGCCTCTCATGAAAATACTGACTATCCCACTGTGCTTCCAGCTGCTTAGGACTCACCGGAATATTCCTGCTCCTTTTCTCTGCAGCCTAAGCCCCCCCCCCCCACCTTAAGACTTTGTCACCATCTGAAAAGATGTTTAATTTTTAATGGTGCAACATGACCCTTCGTTCCTCTCCAAATAAGGTGACACGTCCGCACCAAGTGAAACCAGAGCACCCCACAGCCCGCCGCGAGGTGGAAAGCCAGGGAAGGCAGGCGCAGAGAGCTGCTTCCAGGTTCATCCGCACGGACAATCAGAACCTGAGCTTTGCTGATCCCTCGTTATTGCTATTTATCAACACATTGTTTCATAACTCCCAGCTGCTTAAATATGAAAAAGAATCCCCTCATTTTCTTTCTGTATTTCTGAGCGCTCACCTGTGTGTCCCACCTGGCTTGTTAGTGACCTTGCCTGGCCATGGGTAGCTACAACCTTCGGCTCCCTCATGGACCAGGAGCTTTTGCTTCGATCCTGCAGTAAATCCAGGCCCATGGTGGGGGTGAATTGGTGCTGGAAAGCAGGATGAGACCCATATATATCATTCCCCCCCCGCCCCCCAAGAGTTCAGGCTGGGGTATGTAAAGCACCCAAGCAGAACCAGCTTATGCCCACGAAACCCCTTCCCCAGCCCAGTTACGAAGGCCAAGCAATGCTCCACTTGCCTGGTGGGGAAAAAAGTGCTCACAGCAGGTCTGATTATCCACAGCCTTGTGACAGCCCCAGGAATGCATCCACCAAGTCGGAGCTCCACCCGTAACAGAGCCACAGGGTTCCTCAAGGAAGGAGCAAGGTTGAGCTGCTCAACACCTGGGAGCAGCTGAAGCAACAGCTCTGCAAGGCAAGCCCGGAGTGTGCCATCACCAGCACCACAGCCAGCCATCACTGGATGAGGATAAGGGAACAGGTCACATCAGCAAGACACCATCAGGATCAACACAGTGGAAGACCATGCATGGACACACACCTACTTTGTAGCTCAACCAAGGACCACCAGCAAGGACTGAGCTCAAACACGGCTCCAGAGGGGAGCAGGGGCTGGGAGCAAGGTGTCCGGGCAGGCTGTGGAGCTGGGGAAATGGCCACGTGCAAAGGTGCTTGTAGCTCGTCCACAGGGGCAACGTCCCCGTGGACACCTCAGAGCTACCTACACTCTGCTGGAGTCCAACAGGCATTTTCCTTAACTAACAGCATTACACAACACACCTGGATCTCCCTCCATACAAGGGTGTCTTATCCAGGAAGGATGTCTTGAACACGAAGCTTCCAGCATTGCAGCATTTCAAGTCATCCTCCCCTCCCAATCCCTGTGACTGGTGGTTTATTTGCTTGCTGCGCAACACCATAAATATTTTTACCAGCTAGCAAACTTTTAAATCCAATTGCTTTCCGCATGAAATGAAACCCAGTGTGCATAATGCCCTTTCCTTCCCCTACAGTCATTTTTTATGCGTATATCAAATCCCAGCAGCGCCAGCACAAAAGCGCAGGGCGTAGGCAAGCGCCGTTCCACGCTGGCTCCGATGAACACCCGCAGGGGCGGCGAGCAGTGTCCTCTGCCACCGGCTGCGAAAGGGCAGCACTTTGTGTCTTACCCACACGTCTGAGAATTTGCAGAATTAAGCTCTTACGAAGTATAATTATTATAATTATTCATAAATGTCACTGAGATCTGCCTGTGATTGCTGCTCTGTCTCACTCTGCAATGATGGCATATGAATGCGAACGCTCATTTTTCAGACTGTCTCACTCATGCCCTATTTTCTCCAAAACTTCCAATTTTCTCCAGACTTTCCAATTACAGCACAAGTGCTCATTGTACCGGTGAGTTTAGCACTGCCTCGTGTCTACCCAACACACTGACCGAGAGCATCAGCCTCACGCCCATGCCATTAGCCCGCCGCCCCTGGGGGAGGAGGAATCCCAGCCCCGTGGGGAGGAAGAGCAGCTACTTCCATCGTGCTGTGAGGCTGGATCACCAACATGGAACACACCTACAGGGGAGCACCAGCTGGTGGGTGTGTTGTTTTTACCCTGTGTCAAGGATATACATAGGAACACACAACATATAAAATCCTTTAGGTTAGAAAAGACCTTTAAGATCATCTAGTCCAACCATTGACCCTCCTCTACCAGGTCTGGCACCAAACCGTGTCTCCAAGCATCACATCTACACAACTTTTAAACACATCCAGGGGTGGTGACTCAACACCCTCCCTGGGCAGCCTGTGCCAATGCTTGAGAACTCTTTCAGTGAAAAAAAAAAATGTTTCCTAATGTCCAGCCTAAGCCTTCCCTGGTGCAATTTGTACCTATTTTCTATATCAATATTTTATAGGACTATGTATAACAGGGAAAAAAATATAGTTTAGAAATTTAGTCGGCAAGTTTTAGATGGGCATTTGGAGAAGTTTCAGCAAGGGAAAAGCTCAGTGCTCGCTGCTCTTCTCCACCTGTGTTTTCCTCCATCAATCATGCTGCCCGTAGAGGCCAGAGGCCCTCCAGCACCTCACAATTCTTCCCGCTGCTCCCTGCTTTTTAGCACCAAACGCCTGGTCCCAGGGCAGCGGAGCTCAGCACGCAGCCCCAGGCATCCTCCGCTGCTTTATTGCTAGGGAAGAAACACTTGACTTCCTTAACATAAGCATTCAGTGCTGGAGCTGTTAAACGAGCGTTTACACAGTTACACTTTTGTGAGCACAAAACAAATAATGATGTATGGTGGTGAGGCTCTTTTGAACAGGTTATTATCTGTGTAATTGGTATTTCTTACAAAGATTAACAATCATAACAAACTCTGCAGGTCAGGTATTACCACAAGATGAGTGGCTCTGACAATAAGCAGTCACCACTGCATTTGGTAAGGATGCTTAGTTGAAGCTAATTTCACTAAGTAACCTTACAAATAGTAATTTCCCTTTAATACGACAGAATGAGTGTTTTTTGGGGTTTTTTTTCCATTTAAGGCATAAACCTTCTATTTATTTCCCCCTTCATGATCTAACTTTGAAGTGCAAACTCCTAAATGTCCTTTTATCCAAAGATTCAAAGGGCTGCGCAGAGCCAACACTAACTTAAGAGGCTCTTTCTCTGTTTGCTCTCAAAGCATTGTACAGTCAAAAAGGACACAGATCCTCTCTCTCAGACATCAGAATGCCAAGGCTATCCAAAGATCACCCTAGTGAAACCACTGTGGATTTTGAAGAAGCCACAAGTTACTGAATCTCGAAGGTAAAATGCAGCAGGCGAAGCGTGTCTGTACCAGCCTCCTTGCATGAGGCACTTGTTACCTTCCCCCAGCATCTCCGTCTCCACAATCACATTCCTTCCCGCACAATCCAGCCAAACCACAGCCGAAGCTCTTCCCTGCTGCTCCCTCCATGCCTTTTAATCGCAGCACGAAGCCAGGACTGAATCCGCCCTTCAGCCACGCAGTTTCTAACCAGACAATAGCCTTCCACATCTACATTTAACTTTAGATAAACGGGACTCAAAGCCTGAATTTTGTGGAGTCTTTCAGACATACAACACTTGAGTCTGGAGAAAAATATGTAAAGTGATGGGAATACATATTGGAAGAGGAACCCCCCAAACAAACCAACCCCCCTTAGACACCTTCTCTTCTCAACAAGGGGTCTGTTTCCAGAAGATGGGCTCTCCAACAGGACAGGGAGAGGAAACAGGCTAGGAGTGGAGCAGCCACCCCCATTTCCCTCAGACATTTCACTAGTCTACGCCACTACTAGAATTAAGCAGTTCAAAAGGGCTACTTAGCACCAAAGCAAACATCTTCATTTTCCTAGCAAGCCCTTACAGGTGCCACAAAGCACTCCTGAAACGTATCTCCCTTTTCCAAAGCACCCGGCAGGGCTGTTTGTAACAGTGACAAGAGCAATTCCAACAACTTAGCAAGCACATTAACACAAATCGTCTGTAATTCACTTTTATTTGCATGGCTGTGACCATGAAAAGAAACATAGTAAAAAGAGTCGGTACACTCACTTGAAATCAGGTCTTTTTCATTAGGATAATCATTATGAGAGCCCGGTCTCAATTATCACCAATTCTAACTCAAAGACACCTTTTATTAAAGCAAAGCCAGATTAAATTTTTAAATTAGACTTCTGCAGTGTCAAAATATAAAGAAAACAGAAAGGATAGCTTGGAAGAGGACACATCGACAGCTGAAATAACCAAAATAGTAGAGAAAGCATCAAACAAATAGAAATGGAGTCAATGCCAGTAGCAGCTAAACACCCAAACTCAATTAAGCAAAGCACACCCCCTGCAGGTGCCCACTGAGAATTATTCTCGGGTCTCGATTTACTCTCTATTCCACTTTAAAAATGGGATTTCTCCCCCCCGCCCCCCCATTGGTGCTTATCAGTGGTACTAACATGACCTCTGAAGTTAAACTTCACAAAGCATCATTATGAATCTATTAATGAGAACTACAGAAGAGTCTCAACCTTGCTTCTGAACCAGCGTGGGCACAGCACAATCCCCAGGGCTGGAAGGGAGCTCTGGAGATCACCCAGTCCAACCCCCCTGCCAGAGCAGGGGCACCTGCAGGTGGCACAGGATGGCATCCACACGTTGGGAATGTCTCCAGAGGCGGAGACTCCACCACCTCTCTGGGCAGCCTCTTCCAGTGCTCTGCCACCCTCAAAGGAAAGAAGTTCCTCCTCATGTTCAGATGGAACTTCTATGGTCAAGTTTGAATGGCAAGTATCTTGTTAAGCAGCTAAATTTTCGTCTTTAAATTCTCACATTTTTTACTATTTCTGCCAATATTTTTTACTATTTCTTCTTCTGTTCGAAGACCTACCAAGGAAAAGAACAACATGGTATTAACTACTGCTATCATTCAATTAACATAAATGGGGCTACAAGACTTCCAAGGAAAATAGTGGTGTGGATAAACTCTTTGAAAACACACTTCGCTAGGAAGATTAACAGTCATGATTGTAAGATTTGTCTTAACTAAGATACTTGCACAATTCAAGTCAAAGCTGAGTATTGTGTCTACTGGCATGACGTTAAACATAGAAGCTCCTATTTGTACTGACAGCAAACAATTAATTATTGCCCTAGAAAACAATCTTTGATGTTCTCTTCATACACACCTACTCTGCACACAGAGGCAAGCTGCTAGGCAACCTCTGTAGCATTAATTACTGGCACTTCGGTTGGTATCCAGGGAACCACATTCTCCAGATGAAGTTAACTTGTGGAATTCAAAGAAAGTCAAGTCTGGTTAACTGACACACAGTCCTGAATTTACGTGTTTTGGTTTGGGTTTTTTTTTTAAGCACTTAAATTATTTTTCCATAAAGTTATACCAACAAACTCCACCATGAAGTTCTCTTTCCAATACAGTTTAAAACAATCACAAAAATTGAAAGAACTATCCCTGCAGAGGACTTCTTGTTTTTAATAACTGTACCACAAGTGAGTTTCTGCTAAGACAGGGACCTCAGGTAAAGGCTATAGGGGTTTTTGGTTGAGGGTTTTTGGTTTGTATGCTTTGTGGTGTGTTTTTTTTTTTTTAAATATATATCTGAGTTTAGCTGTATCTGCAGAAATTTATAAAGAATTTTACAAATGATTCTCTGCCTTATCTCAACTTGCTGACATAGATTGTACCTAATGAAATTAACACAAACAGAATTAAAGCACATCACATCATTATGAACAAGGTCTACAGTTGTAGAAATTCTCTCTTTCCATACATCAAAATGAAAACCAACTGACAAGACAAAAAACATAGACACACTTATATGATATGCATTAAAGACTGATTTGTAGCAGCTTCTTTGGCACTCAAACGTCAAGAATATCAGTTTTCATTTCCTCTAGCATTTATTTGAAAGACTTGGGGATGCAATATGTCAAGATATTAAGCCTTAGTAACAACCTAAAAGGATAAGAGGGGGAAAAAAAAGCCCAACACATAAATGAAAGACAGACTTCTCTTCCATAAACCCAAGCAACTCAACGTGTAATTTCACTTGTAAAGTCCCTAATATAAAACAAACTCACAGTTACCACAAATACAGCAAAGCCTTTTTTCAAATCCCACTTAATTTAACACTAAGCACCCAATTCAGATTAACATGTAATTGCTCAGAGGCCGAGGAGGTGAAATGAATGGGGTGCAGCCTCAGGGCTGGTAAACATTCATAAAAAGATTGAGTTGGAGCCATAAACAGCTGTCAGCACTACTATACTTTATATTGCTATACCAAAAATTTTGACTGATCTAACAATCGTGTATAGCTGGGTAGATTTCTTTACTTCCTGACAAATCAAAGAAATATGAATAAGTGAAAAGCAATCCTGTGTCATCATCAGCTTGAATAACCAAGAATTGTCTCCTCAGATCAAATGTCAAAAGCAGTACTTGTATAGTTAATAGTAAAAAAATTGGCTAGCCATGATGCAGTTTTGAGGATTTCATGATTTCTTGTAAAACAGAGCCACAGAGCAATATACTTCACTTTAATGACCCAATAAATAGTTCTGAACAGCCTTTAACATTATCTGATATTGAGCCAGACCAAGCAGAACAGAGAAAAAAAAAAAAGAGTAAAGCATGAGATTCACAAACGTACTGAAAATCTGCAAGTCCTAGTTCATTAGTATCCCTGAAAGTCAGTCTCAAAATGCTTTTTGAAACTACATAAACTTAGCAATTTAATTTTGAATAAAATAGTTAATAGAATTCTTGTATGGCAGATGAACACCACAGAAGTTCATAATTAAAAGGTATCAACTTAAAAATCAATTTCATGAGACCTGTAACCTAGCTACAATTAAACGGCATCGCTTTAAAAGCATTTTAAGTTACTCATCACCACAAGACCCAATAATTATTTTTTCTCCTCCATGTACAGTAAGACAAAATTGTTCCTTGTGAACTTTTAAGTCTGTCCTCTCTCACTGATATGTCAGGGAAAACAGGCCCCAGGAAGAGTTCAGAGACAAAAGTGAGTAATTCCCTATCTTAAAAAAAAAAAAAAGCTCTTTTTCCCTTTTGGTACTTTGTAGAAAATACAAATGTGTAGCAACAAGAGAATTCTAATCACTGCCATCATTCTATCATCTATACCTTTTACAGTACTTAGTATATAAAAATGGTATGCTTCAAATTACAGGATAACAGGAGTGTATAACAGAGAGGCATTAGAGTATTGCTAGTTGCATTAATCATACATATTGATTGAATACTGAATGCTTTTTCAGTTTGCCTGACAAATTGGAATGGCTTCGGTAACCCCTCGCTCAAATGTGTGTTCTGTCTCATTCTCTTTTACATCATTCATTACATCTCCTGGGAATACACAAAGGCTTTCTCTCCTGGCTGTCCTCACGCATTTCTTTGCTTGCCAAACGTTCAGGTGCCCTCTCATCCTCCCATTAACACCTTACTGATCTCCCGGCAAAAACCTGCCATGAATTTAAAAATCCTTTTCTATATGCCGGTAAAATGATCCCTCTGCCCTTTCACTGCGCATGGAGAGGGCTGTGCTTCATGAGAGTGGTGTGTCATGTGCCCTTTGAGAGCAAAAGTGACAGCAAATGTCACAGGATACTCCCTCACTGAGTTTAACCCCGGGTACACCTACATGGTTATGGCATGCAGGAGCTATGACACAGTATATAGCACATTAACTTTTTTTAAACTTGCCTTTAAAGATAAGACATTAACATTCAACTCTGCATTTTAAAAAAAGGTTGGTGAACAGTACTTTTCTAAAAACACCTACAGGGAGCATCTAAAAAACACTTTCTCAGTGTTCCATACCTGATCTCCATTGCATCTTGTTTGCCCGCTAGACAGAAACATAACTGCAAGGACTACGGAGTCATGTAGACAGATAAAAATGAAGGTGAGTTCCATTCGCTGCCTGTATTATATCACTTTTAACAGTTCTGCATTAAAACTTAGTTACTATGCTAGTAACATCCTTGTTTTCACATTTGGCAGAATAAGATTACAGTACAGTCTTCCCAAAATACAGTGAATGAAATAGGTTACGTGAAGCATTTCAGGTATTTTTAGACTACGCGGTAGAATAAACACTGCACGATCATCCTTACAGTTCACATTCTGAGTCTATTTGTACCTTAAAAAGTTACCTCAGACAATGCTCCCACCACAGATTATGATTAAAAAAAAAGAACTATTTGGGAGTCTGGAAGGGAAGCCCTAGGGTCCTTCATATAGCATTATCCTGAGAAAGTTCCAGCAGCAATGCCAACAGTTCAATTCCGAGACACTGAACCAAGAGACCGTTTCCTGCACAGATCTCAGGATCACATCCTTAAAATGGCTTCCTCAAATTTCTGTAAAATCTTTCGTGTCATGCTACTACCTGATTCTCTTTCTTCCAAAAAAAAAAAAACACCCCTAAAAAACATGCAACCAGAACCCAACCACTTGCATCTCAAAATTTAAGCACATCAAACAGAATAAGAACCAAATGGTTGGGAAACAAGGAACTGGGTGATACAGAATAAGAAGGCAACATTTCCCACAGAAATACTTCTGCATATCTAATGGCTGAAAGCGTCAGTGACATAAATTGTTTCCTCAGTTGTGCAGACACATTCTGCATTATAGTATACCCTACAAAAATATCATTCATTCAATGCAAGAATTCAAGTGTCTGCAGAACTAGAATATAGGGAAAATAATTTAGGGGGAAGAAACGATTCTGTAATTCTGTAGTGCATGGTGCAGTGAAATTAGGCAATTACATTCTGAAAGGTACATCTCAGAACGTAATTGTTCAATACATAGATCTCTACGTTTCCTTCCATTTCTAACAGCAGATTGTTAAGAACATGCATACCACGCTCTCTTGATTAAAGCTAGAAAAAAAGCCTTTCAAATCTGGCATTTTCTTCCTCCCATGTTTCACATTCAGTTAGACTGATGGCGATTTAGCAGTAGGTTCCTCCGCCTTAACCTCTGCAGCACCTTGATCTTTTCACCTTCTCGCATCACTTCACAATAAATGTCCCAGTTTTCCCTTACATTGGACTGGGCACGATAATCTAGATCAAATGCTGCTGTAGTCCGAGCCACGGGCAACAAGAGCTGCTGCTGCTTCCCACTCCACTGTAAAGAAGGTAATTGTTCCAAAGAAGCCCACAACCACCATGATCAGGAGTTGCCACTGCAGAAGGAAGTAGTTGCTGTAGAAATATGCAACTGCAGCACAGATGGACTGAGAGGGGGAAAAAAAAAACCACACACAATGCAAAAAGGTTATCAATGGAGATATCCAGGCTAGCATTACTATACAGGGATTATCAAATTGACATACACACAGTTTAACATGCAACTCTCTGTAGTGTGCTTCTGGGAAAGATAAACTTAAAACTTCATTATACCCCACCATATGTCTTGACATGATATACAACAGATTTAGTTTTCACTCGTTATTTAACTAGTGTTCAGTGCCGAAAGCGAACACAAAACTCAGTGTTTGCAGCCTTGCAAGTGCAGTTCTCTATTTGGAAACAGTTTGTCTAGAAACAACACTGCCAAGGCTTTAAGACAAAACCCAGAAAACTATTTCCAGTTTTACAGTGTCAGAAACTATTCTGTATCAGAATAGCTAGAGGCTTCGATAAGCCTTGTTGCTTACTTGCAATCTATCCTTCAAGGGTAAAATTTTCATTAGAGCTCTTAAAATCTTTATATTCCATGTCTATCTCAAATCCTTACCTATCACTGAAAGTGATATAAAAATGAAGCAGTGAACAAGGTAAAAAAATATCTTTGAAGCAAGCAGCTGTCATCTTTTAAACTAGACACAGTCTGACCTCTGCTCCCAGCACAAGCTTGCTATTGGTGTGACCATGCATGAACAGTTTCAGTGCTTTGCACCACTGTTTTTCTACCAATACCTCTGATCAACACAGATCTTGACCCAGCAAGTTCAGTACCAAACAAGATAAATGCCTGCGAGTGAAGCGACCTATCCAAAATACAGCAGTTGTATTCATATTGTATGAAGGCTTTTTGATTGAGTCGCCAGCTAGCATAAATGCATTCATCCCGTCATTCTGACAACTTGACAAACAACATTATTTGATTCTTCTTCTGTCTGCATACCTGCCTGATCACACCTAGTGATATGGTACAACATCCATAAACTCCTCAACTACTATTTTACACAACTCGTTTCCTTTCAACTCACCCCGCTCTGTCAAAGACTTCTTTGGGTAAACAAATTCAGTAAATGATTATTTAAATGTAACCCAAGTCTGGTTAACTGTACTAGCCTTTTGACTTTAAACTACAATTCCCAACACCTCTAACTTCCCTCAAAACTTGTAAGTAATAGCAGTTCAATTACATAATTCACACAAGCCATACAATCAAGCTACTCCTACCTAAAAACCTTTTTCTCTCCTGTGAAAGATTAAAAAAAAATAATCCCACATTGAAATCCTTTGCAGGAACAACAACATTTTTCTCAGCTCATTAAAAAACCCAGCTCAGTATTTCCACAACATTCCAACAGTCATACTTTCAAAAGGCTATGTCACGTAATACCTGAACAAACTTAAAGATGGCAAAGGCAGGAGCACTGTCTTCTGAATACAGGAATCCTAAAATACTGAGGAGCTGGGTGTTAAAGCAGCTGTCCCCCAGGCCCAACAGAAAGCTGCAGAATATGGCCACCTCTTTGCTGAAGGAGAAAATAAATTGAATTTAAAAGCCATTCAAACAGCTTACACGTCTATAAACTATTTTTGGCAGACTTGCATGGAAACTGAGAATGGAAGAAAGTTATCAGACTATTCACTGGAAAAGAACTGGGAACGCTTGGCTTGGCAAAAAGAATAGTTTCATCAGATTTTAATTTCTTGAATGCTAAGACTTCTGTTACCTGCAGTCAGTTCTGCACTGAATTAGAACCGCTAAAAGAACTCATTTTGGTGCTTGGAGCCACAAAGCAGTGATTAAAAGCCAAGACACACATGGTGAGTTCATAAAAACTGCAGGAATATTAGAGAAATACCAATTCATTTTGCAGAAAAAAACCCTCCAGTTAAATAAGAATAGTCACCTGCACAGGCACAAATGCTTATAATTGCAAGTTAGCAACTGCATCTGTACAAACCGACACAACTGTATTTTCACACAAATTCGCAAAAATACAGGTTGCAATGAGGAGATAAGAAAGCTCCCTAATGTTCTCCCCCTAACACTGAGAGCTAAAACAGACAGGCATAGCACAGCTCCAGTTAGATCAAGCAGACTTTGACAATAAGCATTCAAATACTTGGGAAACCAGTGCAGCGGTGCCAGGCTGGTGCTCTGTGCTGTAGTAAAACTAAGCTCAACTGTTTAAAAACTGTTTTAAATTAAACAGAATTCCTGACACCTAGTACAATAGCTGCTGGTCTTACTATTGTACTAGATGTCAGGAATGTCAGTTCTCAAGTGACAAAGCTGCTACCAAACATCCTCATGCTTTTTATTCTTATGCCATTTAAGTTCCTAAATTGAACACACACTGGTAGAATATCTGCCTTTAATAAAAAAAAAAGAATTCCTGAAAGCTTTTTCTATAGAGTTACTCACTACAAAGAAAAGCAGCTTCAAAGAATTTTCTATCAGAGGAACAAGCTGTTTATATACACACCTTGAGTTACACCAGCCAAAGGAAAAAGTTTACATACCTTGGGATCATATAAGCAACATCATCTGTTCCTTCCATAGGAGCAATAGGGGCATCATTTGGCATGTTGAAAAAAATTAAATAAAAGGCAATGAAATGGACAACGATGCCTAGCATCACAACAGGGTTCCTGCCAAAGCGATTGTTCTTGCTCAGCAAACCAAAGATTCCTCCACCTGTACGAAGATTGGATAATTAAATGAGAACTGAAGATGTGAAAGAGCCAAACTTAAATTACCACAAAAAAAAAAGCTGAAAACTGAGATTATAAGCTTCCCCATACTGGATAGCTGAAAGACTGACAGATAAGACAGCAGTCCCAAGGAGTTTCCCACATCTGCCAGCCCCATTTGTAAGATGACATAACCTCTGGGTTGCTAGAGATGTCTGGGAAACACAGGCAGGAGATTTATCAGATAATTGCCAATGAAAGACACTTAAACTATTTTCCCAGCAGCCACTGTTTCCTCCAGTACTGCAACAGTACTAGGGAAAAGGCCCTCATGGTTAGCTCTTTTAATTGCAAAAACATGCATCTCTATGACTCCAAGTTACTAGTGAACAAAGACAGTGTTTGGGTTGGTTTTGTTTTTGTTTGGGGTTTTTTTGTTTAAAAAACACTGCAGTACTTGAGTTTAAGTAAAAAAAAAAAATCACTTAATGAACGTTACCTGTATTCAATTTTATTCAAATAGCAGGTCTCATTTAACACAAGCTAACTTTTAAAGAGAAATAAATGCTTTTTTACTAACTTTAAAATAGTTACCATATCACTTAAGAAATAATAAAAATGTAAATGGAATACTATTTAAAAGCAGAATATCAAAATGCAGAAAATGCCTCAATAACATTGTAGCCTAGTGTTTCTCTCATTCCAAGTCTTATGCATTTCTTTGCACTACCCCAAAAACAATGCAAAAATCTTAGAATTCAGTCATCTGTGTTTCGCATCCTAGTCTGCATTCGTTCTACATGGTGTAATGTATAATTTACAGTGCAATAAGGAACCACATTGACAATTTTATTTCTATTATTTCATTTTTGTTTACATAATCATTGCTGGAAGCTTGAAAGATACTATTCAGTTAAATACAAAAAACCATCATCTTAATCCTTTTTTTCTGTAAGGTAGTAAATTTAGACTCACCTAAAATTTCTCCAACACCAATAAAAATACCAGAGAGACCAATAAGGCTCTTCTCTTCACTGCCAAACCTATTCACAGCACCAATACATGTTCCATATACTCCAGAAAAGAATGTTAACTCCAAACCTTTGAAAGAAAGCAGATTTATAATGAACTCTTATGAAAGTTATTAAAAAATTATTCATGTGTAAAGGCCATTTTTCCCCTAACATACCTTTCAATTACATACTTAAATGAGGTATCTGTAATAGAAGCAATCAGGGAATTTTCAACTACATAATTATGATATTCTCCTATACCAGTTTACAGAAACTGTATTAGAAGAAAAAACATGTTGCTAATCATTGTCACATGCACTTAGGTTCAGTACTGCTTCTGTTGACACAATCTCTACATATAGTTCATATTTCTGCTTTTCAAGAACTCCGGAATTTCACACATCAGGTTCCCCATCCTAAGTTATGACATTCCTAAGAAAGACTCCCTGCACCTCCAAACACCAAAAGGGTCAAGATTCACAAAATGGACTCCTAGTTTTCTACACATAATGAACTAAGACTGAGAAAGAACAACTGCTACTTGTTTAAAACTCTTCATTCTTTCTACTGTCATTGCTGTGAGGAAAGGTAACATAGCCAAGTCCAACTAATACGACTGTAAGCGTTGATAGTTGTTTAGCTTAAATAAGTAAGTTTTAATTAGAATAAATTATAATAAGTTATAGTATAGTGTGATTTATGCTGTTTGCCTAGCTTTACTGGCCATGAATAGCTAGATTTGCTGAAACCTTCAGGCCACAACAGTTATTTTTCATGGGAATTTTCCTAGCAGCTGTTACAGTGCTGTGTTTAGACTCTATTATGAGGAAAACGTTGATAACACACTGATGTTTTGGTAGTGTTTTTCCCCAAGTTTGGGACTTTTCAGTTCCCCGTGCCCTGCCAGCCCGCGCAGGTGCACAAGAAGCATAAACCAGNGTTGTTTAGCTTAAATAAGTAAGTTTTAATTAGAATAAATTATAATAAGTTATAGTATAGTGTGATTTATGCTGTTTGCCTAGCTTTACTGGCCATGAATAGCTAGATTTGCTGAAACCTTCAGGCCACAACAGTTATTTTTCATGGGAATTTTCCTAGCAGCTGTTACAGTGCTGTGTTTAGACTCTATTATGAGGAAAACGTTGATAACACACTGATGTTTTGGTAGTGTTTTTCCCCAAGTTTGGGACTTTTCAGTTCCCCGTGCCCTGCCAGCCCGCGCAGGTGCACAAGAAGCATAAACCAGAAGATCAGGAGGCTGCAACTGTCAGCAAAGACAGCAAATCAACTACAACAGCGCAGTCAACGGCCGGCCTGCCTGGACAGCAGGAGAGAATCCAAGGAGGTGTTAGGAGAGCCCAGACCAAAAATCACCATCCGACCCATCAATCTTTGAACTAAAAGCTTTCATTGGTGGTTGTCCCTTACGGGATTCTGTATTTTCCTACATAAAGTGGCAATATCGACCAAGAGCCACCAGATGGCAGCAGCTATTTTTTTCCAAGCCGGACTGATTATTTTTCTGCTACCTGTAAGACCAAATTTCAGATTAATCAGGCAAAACCTGACTCACTCCCTTCCCTTGTTATCTTGCTTCACATTCCCATTGCACTAAACGTCTAAGAGGAATCCAAGTTAGGTAATTTCGGTTAACGCAACATTGCAGATGCTGTGAAGTAACTTGCAACTCAGATTAGTGGCTGGTGCAAGCTAACTTCATAGCTACTACTGCTATTCGCCTACTACAGCTTCAGCAGATGTTAAAGAACTGGTTTAGGTTGTTTGCATTTAAGTTTTTCTATTCACCTACAAAAGCTAATAACAATTCTTCATAATGGTGACTCAGACCTGAGGCTCTGAAGATGCAGCTATTCTTCCTAAAACTTAATTTGATCATAAACAGAACTACATCTGAAGCCAAATAAGGAGCAAGAAGCCTCCCCACAAATGCAATAAAGGATCTCAGTAACATCTTTAACATTTTATAGTATTTTTGTGGATGAATCACTTTGGTATATGGAAAAAATAAATCTATTTTTATTTTACAACTCATACCTTGGTCTTAACAATGGCAGACCAGGTTTAACTAAAGTTGCTAGAGAGAGCTCTTGCCACAGCAAATACTGGTGACAAAAATAGCTGAAGATGGCTAAAGTTTTTCCCAATAGAACCAAGACTAAAATGAAGACTGTTAGTCATTTCCCACACCTCAATGAAGGCGACACTGAAAGTGTATTCTGTAAAAATAATTTTAATTCAAATGCAATACAATTGCATTTAACAATCCCCAACCTATTGATAGCGTAATGCCAAATCCCATAAGAAAGTTACATAAATTTTCTCCAACCCTCAATTTGGGTGATGCAATATTGTACTGAACCAACCATTATTATATTTGTCAGTATTTGCAGATTTAGGTGCACCCCTCCTCCTCTACAAAAACGCTTTCCAGAACACAGAAATGTCTTAAGTGAGTAACTCATTTCAAGTTAATTGAAATATTCAACTAATGTTTGCAGAGATATGAAATTGAGATCCTGATGTGGGGTTAAAATTCCAATGCCCTGACAGCGCCACGTGATCATACACTCTGCTTGCTCCATACCTGTGTAGGCTGTGGTAACGCTGAGAAGCATAATCTCTTTGGTGAAGCTCAGCTTTATAGACTTCTCTGTAAAGACATAATAATGGAAATTAACATAAACTTCTGATAACACTACTTAGACAATCTACATTTTCTTTTACCCTTTGCTTAAAGCAAAAAGAGGTTAAAATTATGACTTTATTACAGCAGAGTGCTGAACAAACCAACCTTCACCTGCCCTTTAAAAGAAATGCTATGATACAAAATCCTTTGTTAGAAATACCAGGGGGGAAATACTAAAGAGGGGATACACATTTTTCAATTAGCAGAGTTTTCTGCTCATTGTATTCTTGTACTGTGTCTCTCAGTTCATGGTGATTGTCTCCTAAAAGGGTAATTAAATTCTCAGTGAAGATCCCCATGTTCTCAACACAAACTTAACAGTCGGAGGCAGACCACATCCTATTTCAATGGAAACTGCAGATGCTCCAGTTCAAAGTTGTTGTTGAATTGGTATCATTTGGTGACAAAATAAAACAACATGTAACGTCTCCTTTATCTTGTTATGTTAGTGATATTTTTTTTTAATAGGACTTTCACACACTAACTTTCCCAAGTGGTGACCTGTTCTCCTGGAGCACATCTACAGAAGGAAGCCACTGTGAAATAGTTGGATCTGAAACCACCTCAATGAAGTCCTCCTGGACTATACAAGTACATAATTGAAGTGAAGTCTACTTCACTTTCTTGGCTTGCAGTCGAGCTTTGTTTGTGTGATATCATCACCTGACAGAAGCACTTCTGAAGCACAGGCAGCCAGCTCACGCTAATCACACATCAACAGTAATTTGCCCACACCTTAGTTCAGTGGTTCCCAAGATTTTCGAGTTGCAAGCTTCATTTTGCCTAGGCTCGAGATCACAGATACTCACATGAACAACTGAATTCCTATCTAGATCAACACTCATCAGTCCTGTGTCCCTATGTGAACTGGCATCTCTGGTCTGAAAACCATTGCCATCTGGCAGCAATTTTTCTAAGCAGGCCACCCCTGAAGGTCAGTACTTGAAGTAGAATAACTGAAACGCATTCTTAAAACCTTACTTGTTCACAAATTTTTGTTCCAAGTGATTTGTACATGATCAAATTATCAGCAGAATCATGGAAAGCTGGAAAGGATACATCAGTATTTTTTGAAACAACTCTTATGTGAAACAGTACTTACTGAAGGCAGCCACTGCTCTCGTCATTTTGTTTTCTGCAGACCTGGATAAACAAGTGACTTCGTCAAAATGGAAAAAGAGTAACTGTATTGCTATGCTGGAAGGCAGCTTAATTTTTCAAATTTTCGGTACATTTTTCTAGCCCAGCATTATACAGTAGAATATGCCAAAACTTTATTAAAAGATTCTGAGGATCTAAATTACCAACTACAAAATTTATTTGCTTTCTGGGCTAATGAATGCCATTGAAAAATTAACCTGCTTAACAGAGTCTTTCTGAGCATTTTTAGCTTTGAACATTTTTTCACTGGCATACTTACTGATGTTTTTGTAACATTTTAATTTTTCTTGGAATAAAGGAAAAATATTTAAACTGATGCCTCAGGCAGAACTGTACAAAATCTGTGTACCTATGCACTTCTAATGTATTTGCCAGGGTAGCGCATATATATATTTCGGGAAGACATGAAAAACATGTTTCAGTACATAAAAGATAACCTATAAAAAGGGAATAATTTCTGCATATTACAGCCTTTAAACTGGGCTGACGAGGGTAAGACAGACTATGACAGGCAGATACTTGTTTAACAGTAATCTGTGGAGAAAAGAGGTAAACAGTGTATTTCCAATGGCACTTACTCATTAATGGAAAAACTTAATGTGCAGTACTGCACTCCACCCCAAGAATGTCATATAAAGAACACCAGTTCTCGCTTGTTAAGGTACAGAAACTTTTCTATTAAATCTGTACATTCTAAAGGTTGTTCATAACATTTATGCTTCCATTTCTGTGTGCAAGTGAACGCGATGTTCCATTGAGGAGTGGGAGCACAAAAAGTCTATGTGACAACATGTTATTGCCATAGGAACTTACGAACTATCCCCCAGGATTTCATTAGTAGAATCTTCCTCCCCTGGAGCTTTTGTATCCTCTTGTTTCCTAATCAGAAAGAACAGAACTGTGCCCACAAGACTGATAACAGTCAAAGCAATGAAGACAGTTCTGCGATCACTCTCTGTGGAAAAAAACAAACAAAAACATAACCAGACATGCAAAAGCAATTCAAACCAATTCAACTACCTTCAAAGAACTAACACAGACATACTACAAAAGTGTTTCAAACACATACTAATTTTCTAACTTACCTTTCACACGGAGCAAAAGGTACCCAGCTGCTGGCAAATTCCTGTCTCAGTTTTATGATGCCGATAAAATATCGGCATAATTAAGAGCGCCACTCGCATTTTCTGCCATGCAAAGGCTATGACCAAGGAGGAGCCAATTAACAAAATAAATTATTAGCAGAAGAAAGGACATCTCTCAAGACTTACATAATTCAGAGTGGACATAGCAAACTCTCCCAAAACCCTACAAATTTCTAAGAAAGCTCTTTACCAGCATTAGAAGTATTAGTGCTGTAATGTCATAAACCAGTAGACTTGTAAACTACAAAGGCCTTAAAACCACTGAAATGTCATTGCCACGACGTGCACTGTGCAGCTGGAGGAAGGTACCTGCTGCCCTATGCACCAGCTCTGCTGCACTAACCAACTCCTTTGGCACAGGCAAGTCTGTAATACAAAAGTCACTCCCATTTACAGATATCAAGCAGGGGGAAAAAAAAAAGCCAAGAAACAGCTAGTAGTTGCAATTGCACTAGTGTATCATTCTGAAGATATGGCCTATGCTTGTATTTACTTCCCCTTTAGCTTAAAGGTAAACATAAAAAAAATCATTCTACATCAATTAAAAATCTCTGCATGGTTGCAGATCAGAAAGAGAATATGTGCTTCACCCTGAAATACCTGCAATATTTTTTTACATAGTAGTAAAAGGAATGAGGAATAGATTTGTAGATGTTGCTAAATCTTCTAGTATCAACATTTTTTAATTAAGGGGTCTCAAGACACGTAAAGATGGAGGAAAATGGAAAAGTAGAACTCCCTTAGAGTGAATTGCTCTGTTCTGTGGTTAGCAAGAGCAATGAAGTTTAGAAAGCACAGAATTTCAGGCCCACCAGGTTCAAAGCATCTCCAATACTTTCAATAACATATAAACTTTTGTGTTATAGTTGAAGGAATGTAGAAGATGACCTTCAAAAATTAACCTGCGCTGCGCTACCAAGCCCATGTCTGTGGAGAACCTGAAGAGATGGGTCTAACAGAGGCATGAAGTGGACTATTCATCTCAACAGGGCAGTACTTCTGAAGCCTGATAATCATCATTTAAAAGTCAACATCTTATTCCTGATTGACTGCAGCAGAAGTATCCTCATTTTTAAATGCTAAAAGAATTGACCATTCACAGATGTTTTACTTTAAGACTACAATAAAGAAAACTTCCATAGTCACTACAGAACAAGACAATCAACCCTATTTATTTGTAAAGTGTTGTGTTTCTAGCAATACTTTTTTTTTTACAATTAAAGTCTTAATCATTTTGCTGTTTTCACCATTGACATTTTATTAGCTGATACTCCCACTCACCTTGCCTTGCCAGAAATACCTGCTTTAAAGATCAGTTTCAACCACAATTCAGCTTAAGAATATTAAGTCCACTGTTCTCTAATTCCTGCTATTTACCCATCTAGCACAATGTCAAACAAAAAAAAACCTATAGTGCTAATGACAACCTCATAAGGAAGTTAGTCTTCATGAACAACTATGCCAAGAAAGGAAGATGGAGTTCTTCACACACTCACACAGCAAGACTGCCCATTTAAGCAGCAGCTGCCTCCTGCTCACAGTCCAGCTGCGCATCTCAATCTCTATCTTCCTACACTACTTTGTGCCAGCCCAACCATTCCAGAATACGTTTCCCTCAAATTATGTGTATTTTGGCATCAGCACGTCTGCACAGGTGAAAAACTCAAGAGTAGCTATGACAGAAACCTTATTCTAAACCAGCATTCTGAAGGATTTCATAGACAATATCCTAAAAGAAGACACCGAAAGTGCATTGCGTGCAGGAAAACAATGCACATAATACAAAGGCCACAAGTACCATGGAACACTGAATCAAAACCATATTCCAAAAACAGTCTATCTAACAATAAATTGGAAAAAAAAATCTGCTATTGCATAAGTTTCTTGCTACTTTCCAGTTCTTTTTTTTATCTGTTTATTCACGCTACTATACATTGAAGGATAGCCTACGATATAAACAAACAATACCCACCTGATATATGAGTTTTTCCTTGCCAAGCAAAGTATATATAGAGGTTTCCAAAAAACAAGCTGTAAACAAAAAGGACAACAAAGATGAACGGCAATTTTTGTGGCAAGATCAAGGTTGCAGCATCACAGTAACACCATTCTATGCAAAAAAAAAAAATAGTACTGCACAACTGTGAAAGAAATAGACACTAGTTACCCTTGTTGCGAACTGCTTACTCTATCCAAAACTTCAAACACAGGAGAGGATTCTTCCCCGTAATGCTGGCTATTCATTTTCAAGAGTCAAAACACAAGGTGGTAGCAAAAATGAGGAAATCTGCATCTAAGTCGCCTCACTCTCTAATTTTGGAAGGGCATAGGTTAGAAAACTGACATATTTATGGTGATGATTTTGTAATACTTCCTTAGAAGGGTTGTGTATCTTGCCTGAAGTATTGCCCCTCATCAGCTGGACCCAGCCCCGCAGTACTCAACCAGAATGAACCCAAAGATTGTTGACAGGGTCAACCACAAGTCCAGACCATCGCACAAGTTCACACCGACAAAACAGTTTCGAGGTGAAGCTAGGAAGTCAGCCCACAGGCCAGAGTCAGGTCCAGCAATCACCACAGCAACAAGGCAGAACAAAGCCAGGGTGGGAAGTCAGTCTGGATCAACAAGAGCCAGGCATCCCTGCAGCTAACGCAGAGACAGCGTTCCTCCAACCCAGCTCAGGAAGAACTGAGTGCCCAGGGCTGAGTTTAAATGGGGCTCCTGGGCCCAGGGGCAGATGGGAAGGGTGTGGTGGAGGTGCCAGGTGAGGCTCTTCAAGGCCATTAAGGGCTTATTAGTGCACTCAGGATCCTGATGCAAATTAGCCCAGCCCTTCACAATCAACAAGATTTCTGTTACCTATGTGAAAAGCGTTCCTAACAGAAACATATCTTTTTAGCACCTCAAGAGCAAAGACTTGCAATACGTAACTTTCATTCGTTGTTCTACAATGCAAAATAGCAACAGAAATGCTATTTCCAGCATTCTCTGACTGCAAGGTATCCATGAAGTATTTTTAGATGCAGACTCCCACTTACGGAAAAATGCCAAAAAGGAGAAGGTGTACACAACCAAAGAAAAAACATTAACAAATAAAGCTTACCTGGACTGCAAGAGTGCCCAAAATACTCCGCTGTTCCTTCCAATGGTGTTTCCATCAGAATTTACAGTCAAGCAATTTCCCTGTGCCGTCCAGAGTACTGAAATATACCGAATACATCGCTCAGGAAATAAAAATATTTTAGAAGTATATTAAAATGTAGCAAAGAATAGTAAGCAGAGTAAGAACAATGCTTACCAGCAGCTGCAATGCCGATAAAAACAGAAGCAGTGTAGAAAGCCCATGTAGCAGGTTGGATAAAAACTGCAATGTATAGGCTAGAAAAGAACAGATCAGTTCACTGAATATAAACTTGAAGCGGACAACACTCTTTAACAATGAGATATCTCACTTAGCTGCTTCTAAATCAGCTACTCTCTCTTAAATGACATTGGAAAACAGTTCAGGTTGGATGTGCAAAAAGCTACTAAGCATGTAGATTTTTTTTTTTTTAATATAGTCATCAATCTGAGACCACAACCTGAACTCCACGCTCAGAAAAGCCTGGAAACACTGTGGAGAAAATACACGCCGTTTCCAGTAGGCTGAACTACTCTGCAGTTACACATCTACTGATACAGACAGTTGCCTGCCTTAGCCAGTACAATTTCATGTATGGTATGATAGCCTTAGGCGTGAAAAAATGAAAGAAAGATTTCAAAGGAAGCAGAAAAAAATTCAAAATTAATACTTACCTATAAAATATGCCACTAACAACCATGGAGAGCTGAGGTCCTACTATTGCAACCACTGAAGGTGATATAAGATTCGATGCAGAGAATACTCCATAAATAATGGACATGCTGCATAAATAGACACCAAAGATGATTGAGTACTTAAAATAAAATATAGGGTGTAAGCGCAACTGATTTAAGAACATTCAGTTGATTCCAAAGTATCAAGTTAAGTACATACATAACTTAAGTAACTGCATAACTTTCATGGTCAAACATTTCCTTCCTTTCTTCTGTTACTTTCACCCTTGCATTCTCTGTGGGAATACAGGAGTGCACAGTGTTTCCTGAATTGCTGAACAGAGTCCCAAACTAGTGCAGGCAAGCACATCTTGTAATTTACAACACACATTTGTCAAACTGCACCTTCACAACAGTTACTCTAGTTTGTGCCCAGTACTTCTAGAAGAGAGTGTTCCACAGCCTCACTCGTCAGTGCGGTTTTCATTTTCTGCCAAATACACCACAGAAATTTTACAGATATATTTTCTGCCTGTTGTATTTTTAGTGTAAATTAAGACAGTAAATCCTTCAAAGCATCAACCAGGTTTATCTATATATGACAGCTTGATTTGGCGTACAAAAGGTCCCTGATCATGCTTGGCGAGTTTGGCTATGCCAGCGCAAGAAACAAACAGAATGGCTTTTCCTGCCTTTGCTTCTCATCTTTCTGACTGCGCCTTTCCCATTTATTTGCAGTATTTCCTGGAAGTTAATCCACACCACCTATCCCACACAACCACACAGAGGTGCGCAAGGGCAAACAACCAAGGCCTTGGTTAGCAGTTTTATTTATTTTAAAGCTTTTCCATTCTTCATCCCCTAAGATAAAATGCTGAGAATGTGATGACTATATATTGTTTTTTTCTCCCGACAGAGAGAAAATGCCAAACAGATATGTAGTTCAACCAGCAATAATTCAAAGTAGAACTAAAGCGAATGTGAGAAGCCCATGTTTTAAACTGCTGTAAGTAAGTTATGAAATTGTGAAGTCAGCAGCACACTGCAATCTTGTGAAAGTATATCTCTACCAGATGGAATTATGACTAGCTTTGCCCTGCAAGAAGCACAGTAATAAGCAGATCTGTAAAATTACCTGGTGTAGCCACTGCCATGAAAATCTGTGTTGTTCAGATTTGTGATAACAGTTTGCTGTGAGGAGAAAATCGTATGTTGTAATACGTTAGAACGTATCTTGTAGTTTGACAACACTTACATCCATTTGAAGTCAGTAATAAATGTTAGAATTAATCACTAATAGACTCAACAAAGTACTTAATTTAAAGTATTACAACTCACAGCACCTCTGCAATGAAGGTGAAGGAGATATTTGGCAGGGAAACATCTACGTTTGAAGCAGTAATTAGTACTTTAGGATTATATCATGATTTCATTAGACACCTTAAAATATTTTCAAAAAACTTTTGTTTCACAAAACACCTCTCTTAGGTGATATGTATGACTATCTTAATTTAAAAAGTGGGGGGGAAAGGAGAAGTTTCAAAATACTTTTAATTTGACCTAACTATGAGCTTCTAATAAGAGTTTCCGTCCTTTTCGGCTTCCCGTTATTTCCCTGTTCCTTTTTTTTCCCCCTTGAATCAGCTTTAGTGATCATGAGACCACATAGTTAGTTAGATTGGCAGGCAGATCTGATTGAAAGTCACTTGTAATTACTTTAATGACAATAAATTACACGATTGCATGATCACTGGGCCCAATTCAGTAAGGTGCTGCAAATTCATTGCAGAACTTCTAAGATCACTGGGCTGTACTCATGTACAGTATCATGCTACACAGTGACTTTTACAAGAACTATCCTAAGTAGGTATTTCTATACCTCAGTCCAGGACATTTATATGTCTGAAGCCAGAAAGGATTCTTCTTGCATGCAAGAAAAGAGAAGCTGTAAGACCTGTAGGCTCACGAGGTTATGTTGAAATCTAACTGTCCTTCAGGCACATAACTAATATTGAAAGCAACGCCAACAACTCAGTAAGTTAGAGGATCTGAGCTAAGTATGTCAGCAGCAGGATTCTAAAAATATAAGTAGAAATAGCACAATCTGCTTCTAATAGTATATTTGCATTATTTTACGCGCAATTTTGCTTCAGCACACGTACATGATACTAAAGCAGTAAATTACTTAATCAGATGGAAGGTGACTTGGCAGTTGTAGCAATTGTGGAAGTCTGACTACTTGTCAGATGTTATCCTCATACTCCCCCTCAACGTCTAGTTTGTTAGAACAGAAAAATATGTTAGATTAGGAAAAACACTCTAGAAAAAACTAGGGGTGTGGTTAATAATAACAGTTTAGGCAAATATTTTGAAAGGGACTATATAGAATAATCAGAAATATGGAAGGTCCAATGCAATTCCATTGTTAAATATTTCCAGTGTCAAAACAGACACTATTTTCAAAGTTCAAACATTTGACAGGATTAATTTCCTATTTTCTAAGCAATCAGGCAGGCATACATATGTAGCTACGCTATCTTGAAGAAATAAACTGCTTAATTATCTGGTTAACCAACTTAATCTAGTTAACACTAAACCCAAAGAAAGGAGACAAACCATCAAGGTGTCTTGTACATTAAAATGTCTCAAGAAAAGCAACTCTTACATTAGAGCACACCAAACAGAAGAAAGAACAAATAACTGTAATAGAAATGTGGCACGTTTTGAAATTCACACCTACCGCAATATTTCCACATGTTTGGAAAGCAGTGAATATAAACATAAATGAGACTCCCAAAATAATTATGTTGAAAAGTTTTTTTGATTCGGGAGACATTTTGTGTTTCTTGCCAAGTCCTCAGCTTCAGGCTGGAAAAACTCTATTTTCTTTCAAAAGTTTCCTCTTAACCGCTGTTAAAAACAAACAGCAAAAAGAATAAAACATAAAAGAAAGCTTCAAAAATGACGGTTACTTAGAGCTACTTATTAACTGCTAGAACATAATCATCAACTAATCAAGAAATCTGATGACTCGAATAACGTACAGCAAAACCAGTAACTTAAAAAAAAACCAACAAACCAAACCCCAAAGATAAAGGTCTGGTACAAAAGATTTTCTCTACCTTTTCCCATGAAGTTAACAGAGCAGAACGCAGTATGTTACTTCTTCACAACATCTCTTCCCCCCAAATGAAGCAGTTTTCCGGATACTGAGCTAGTGAATCAGCTCGGTTTCTTGACATTGTTCTAAATCAGAATTCTGGTCCAAAGGCTTTAAATCACCTGACGAAGGCAAGATGAGACATTCGTACACACTAGTCATTTCAATGGATGTTGGACAGGAAATAAGGGACATTTTACAATCTAGATCAGCTGACCCAGCCTAGAAAGCCCTTTGCACTATGGGAAATGCAGTTTTATGAAAGTACACTTCTACTTGAAAGGGTAGAAAACTCTTAATCCTTACTATAAAGAGGTCTGTACTGGTTTTTAAGAATTATAATCTCTATCTACTAAATAATACCCAGCAAGATTAAAAAAAAAAAAAAAAAAGTCGTGGAAAGTCATCTAAGAAAGCTTTCTAATTAGCTGAATTCAAACACAAAAACAGTCATTCCAAAGGGAAAATGATTCCCACCTGGGGAAAAACTAAGTATCTCAGTGCCAGCAACACACATACTCTCCACAGTGCTTCTTGCCTTTTGTTGTCTCAGTGACTCAGGAAAGTTTTCATAATCTTTCACTGTTTTCTCTTAAGGAATAACATTCAGTTTTAGTAATTACACGTCCTTAACATTTTACTTCACAGTATTGATAAATAATACATTTAAGATCAATTGATCTTTAAGATCTCGGTCACAGCATCAGCAAAACTGAAGGAGGATCACACATCTTGCATCAACCAAATGGCTGCTTTTTACTGTTACTATCCTGTATCTGTCCTGTTGGGCCTCCAAATCAGGACTGGAGCATTTGGCTAAATCAGCTCCAGTTAACCGATGGCCAAAGCGGAAGGAAATACAGAACTGATCGAAGTACATCATCAAATTTACCTCTGCTATCTAGAGTAAAAGACTTAAATAAAATCCATGTCTCAGTTATTGTTACATATTTAACTCCTTTAACTCCTGAACCACATTTTCTAAAAATGTAGATTGACTTATTTATTTTTCATTTGTGGAAGAAGGTCAGTACGATTAGCCAGCAGCAACTTTACAAACATCCAATTAGAATACTAAGGTGGGTTTTATTTTTAACACAAGCAAAACTCTGTTCTTCCTTTTCTATATGATGAATTTATAGTAACAGATTTTTAAGACCCTTTAGGCACTGTGTCCCACTCACACCTTCTTCCCCTTAGGCCAGTGTAAGCAGTCAGAGCAAACCGGGCTGGTGTGCTGGACCAATTCTTTTAGCAGCGGCTTGTATTGATTTGAAGTGACAGTGAAACTAGTGAACCAGGGACACAGGAAAATCCCTCCATCATTTTAGGGAAATCACTGTAAAGATAAACTTCAAATTTCTCCTTAGAGAAAGGGTTTTAGCACGTAAGAAAAATTATAATTAAAATCCTCCAGGAAAAAGTAATGAGCAATATAGCACAAAGCAATACAAAATGCACAGCCCTAGTTTATTTAAGTCTTTTGTAGGAGGAAACAAACTGTTGCTTCTGGGTTTGTATTGCTGTCATTGTTTATTTTGATACTTCTTCAGCGTAAAAAATAATAAAACATAATTACAGTAGGAATAAGGATTTAAATTCTAATACTGAATTTGGTTTCTCATATCAATACTGACATTGCATTTAACAAATCAGTGTTGTTTTTTTCTTTAGCGTACTATTACAGTACAGATGGGTGGAAACATTTATCATTGTTGTAAGATGAGAACTCGGTATTACAGTTCATACTTGGGAGTTTGGGCATTTAACTCAAGTGTCTGAAATGACATAGCAACAACTTATGGGATGCAGGGGGATGGCAGCTTTCCCCGAATTCCCTAGACATTCTAGGAATCCCTAGATTCCCTAGTCCCTCAGGGAATCTGCGTGCGATGACAAGGGCTGTGCTGATCCGCACTCTCGTTCCCGTTTTACCATGCTGCCAAAGCCCGAACCTGCAGAGAGCGCGGCGTGTAAGAGGAGGATTTCTAAGGTTTTCCAGCTCGGCCCGCAGCTCCCTCACAGGCAGCCAGGGGCCATCACGCTGCCGGCAACGAGCGGCTGCCCCACAGGCACCCCCAGGGCTCAGCCACCGCTCCGCAGCCCGCATCCATCGGGCCGGGGAGGCTTCACCTAGCACCGCTCCGGGCAGGAGGAAAAGGGAAAGGAGAAGCCCGCCAGGCCGCCTCACGGCAGCAACCGCGACCCACAACCGGCTGCGCCGGGCGCAGGGGAGGGCACAGAGCTCCCATAGCAGCTGCCTCGGGAGGAGCGCCCTGTCAGCAGAGGACCCCCACCCGCGTCCCCTCACAGCGCTCTCCCCTCCGCGGCCGCCATTTTAAACCGTCACCTCCCGCCCGCGCCAGAGACGCTGCCCTTCGTTAACGCTTCCCCCCCCCCCCCCCCCGGGGGGGGTTTCCCCCCCCCCCCCC
>VZSF01009821.1:121277-140332 GCA_013398295.1 Chionis minor | reverse complement strand
AGGTCCTGAGGGGAGCGGGGAGAAGAGCGGAGCCCTGGGGGGAATAGGGAGGTCCTGAGGGGACGACGCAACGGCTGAGGGGGGCTTTGGGGAGGCCTGAGGGGAAAGGGGAGGTGGGGGAAGCCTGAGGCCTTTCTCGAGGCTGGGGTTGCCTCAGGGCTGGCGGGACTCCCCGGGGGTGCCGGGGCGGGGGTCGAGCAGCACCGGCGGTTTTACTCTCCCTCCACGTGGCGGGGGGTGGTGGTGGTGTGTCAGGGCCCCTTTGGGGTGGGATGGGCGCCCTGGGTGCCGTAGCGCCCACGTAATTCCCAGGCGCCTTCCCCGGGGTCACGGGAGCGGCCAGGAGGGTGAAGCGCGGCAGGGGATATCCCAGCCGAAAGGGCAGGGGGGGCCTCCCGGCCTGGGGAGTTCCCTGGGCGGGGAGGGGTGCCAGACGGCTTCGGGCGGCTGGTGTTGCTGATGTGCGCAGGGAGCGGGGTATGAGAAATAGGAGCGCAGCCTCGGGGAGCTTAAAATAACACGTAGGCAGCTTGACACCCTCGTGGTGTGTGGAGCAAGGCGTAAAGCTCCTCCACACCGACTTAAAAAAGCATGGTTCTAGGACATTAATCTGCCCTAATATCTGTTCTGTATTCCTCCCTTGGTTTCACAGGATAACGTGGAGAGGGCAGATGCACTCCAGTTAACAGTGGAGGAATTTGTTGAGCGTTATGAAAAACCTTACAAGCCTGTAGTCTTGCTGAATGCTCAGGTGGGCTGGTCTGCCCAAGAGAAGTGGACTCTGGAACGACTGAAACGCAAGTATAGGAACCAGAAGTTCAAATGCGGGGAGGACAATGACGGTTATTCTGTGAAGATGAAGATGAAATACTACATAGAGTATATGGAAACCACACGCGATGACAGCCCGCTCTACATCTTTGACAGCAGTTACGGAGAGCATCCCAAGCGCAGGAAACTCCTGGAGGACTACAAAGTACCCAAATTCTTCACTGATGATCTGTTTCAGTACGCAGGGGAGAAACGAAGGCCACCTTACAGGTATAGTACCACAGTGACAACAAGTTAAAAATAGGTATTTTCCACCTCATTAGCTATTTGTAGGTGTAATTGTCTTGTATATAACAAAGTGATAGCTTTACGTTTTCTGTTTTGGAATGAGCATACATCTGTAACCCAAAGGGAGGGAAGGGCAGATTTGTTATCACAATTTCTGGTTCTGCCACCAGCATTGCTACAAGTTAACAATTTTTTCTTTTTTAAGTTAATTTACCTCACTTCATAGATCTACAAAAAAGTCACACAGCTCTTGAAAGTTATGAAGATTGAATTCTTGCTACGTGTGCCTTCTGGCTTTCAAATTTTAAGTACCTCAGGACAAGCTCCTGGGTTTTGCACCAGTGGCTTATGTACATAGTGGGATTTTGTTTAATTATGAGTCAGTCCTTTTAAGGTAAAGATCTTAAGCTAGATTAGTATGAAGTGTGGAGGCTAGTTCTTAGCTCCCCTTCAGATCTTTTTGAGAGAGAACAATATTTCACATCTATGTAGTCTTCTCAGCTTTTTTTTTCTTTGCATCTGATTGAAAAAGGATTGAAATGACACTTTGTTCCTGAAATCACACGAACAACGTTGTATTTGGGCTGTTAGATACAAAAGGGGTTTCTGTCTACATTAGTACAGCACTTCATAGCAGTATGGGCATAAGCTGAACGCTCCCAAGTAATTAAAGTCTTTACAGCCACATTATAATTGTCAGAGAATGCCTTGCCCTTTGAGTTACATGAGGCTGTGATGTGTCTTTTTTATTTTTTTTTTTAAATAAAGTAGAACAAGGAATGAATAATGGTGCTCTTTGCAGTCTTTCACGTGTCTATAGTCCAGTTATGCTTTTGCAGGAGTGAAGCATGAAATTAATTCTATTTAAGATCACTGAAGTAGATGTTTTTACAGTGTTGCAACATACCCTTTTTATAATTTGCTACTAAGAACATGTAACTCTGTGATCAAATGCAAAAGCACACCAGGTGTAGTCTCTAGAAACTGAATACACTTAGAGAACTGGGAATCATTTGTCTGAGTTATAGGTGAACTAATAGATAAATAATAGATAGATAATCTGGTTGTGACTCACATATTGATATCTCTTTCCCTCACACCCTCCCCACCTACAGGCACACGCTGAGCGCCTTGTGATCTCGTTACTCACAATTTTTATACTTCATTCTGGAAAATGTGGGTTTGTTTAAGGCTGTTACCATTTCTTGAGAGATAAATGATGTGAGAGAGCACACCGATGTCTCCTGGAGCTGGGGGTTGTCTCTCGGTACAGAAATGGATGAAGTAGTTTCCAGTAGTTAAGAGCACAATTGAAAATCCAGCAGGAAGTGCTGCTTTCTAATCAATCGTTGATTGATCTCTGGATTTAGAGGTTTGATAGCATATAGATCTTAAAATAAGAAATCTTGCTGTTTAGAGCATCTTTTTTGGTGGTGTTTCTTTTTAAAATAAGGGCAGTAATTTTGGGGAGCCATTTACTGAAGCAGCTATTTTGATTTGGAGGGGGATGGGATTTTTTGCTTTTAAATTGAAGTTACAGGATGTGAAGTTTTTAACGGTAAATTTGATGCCTTGGTGCAACTGGGTTATGTTCACTGCAAATTAAACACCTGCAGGAAAATGTTGGTAAATGATAGTGTCGCTAAATAAGCATTTTAAAATCTTCTGCATGTGTAGATTCAGATTATAATCAGAAAAATGGTATTGAACAGCATGTCTGTCTGTGTATCAGGCAGATGTTTGTGTTTAGTTTCTTCTGACTTCTTAGTAAAAGCTTTCCAAGGCTAACATGAATCTAAAGAGTAAATTGACAATAGAATTGACAAACACCTGCTTGCCTATTTACATTTTTGTGGCTCCCTTGTGAAGTAGGGAGAGTGCAGCTTGATAACCAAACTTACAGTCCTACAATTGGTGCTAGCAAATGATACTTGGAAACCAGCTTAATTTACGCCTGCGTTGGAAAGGGGAGATAGCGAGCTTGCTGGCTTCATAGAGTCATCGTAGAATCACAGAATGGTTTGGGTTGGAAGGGACCTTAAAGACCATCCAGTCCCACCCCTCCCTGCCCCGGGCAGGGACACCTCCCAGGTCCAACCTTGGACCAGGTTGCTCCAAGCCCTGTCAAACCTGGCTCTGAACACCTCCAGGGATGGGGCAGCCACAGCTTCTCTGGGCAACCCCGGCCAGGGGCTCACCACCCTCAGAGTAAAGGATTTCTTCCTAATATCTACTGTAGATCTACCTTCTTTCAGTTTAAAACCATTACCACTTGTCCTGTCACTACTCTCTGATCAAGAGTCCTTCCCCATCTTTCCTGTAGGCCCCCTTTTAGGTACTGGGAAGCTGCTATAAGGTCTCCCTGGTGCCTTCTCTTCTCCAGGCTCCCACCTGCTGATCGTATTCATGGTCCCCCTCTGGACTCGCTCCAGCAAGTCCATGTCCTTGTTACGTTGGGGGCTCCAGAGCTGGACGCTGTATTCCAGGTGGGGTCTCACAAGAGACGAGTAGAGGGGCAGAATCCTCTCCCTTGACCTTCTGGGCACGCGGCTGGGGGTCCAGCCCAGGATACAGTTGGCTTTCTGGGCTGCACATGCACATTGCAGGCTTGTGTTGAGCTTCTCAGCCAACACCACCAAGTCCTTCTGCTCAGGACTTCCGATATTTTCTGAACCTTTGAACTCCTCTTGCTGGGTATTGCCTGCCTGTCAGCTGCGCGATGGGAGGGGTCTTGTTGCTGCTTTAGTTTCTACCCTCTCTAAGGCCCATTAATAATTATTGACATTTTTTTCTTGACACCTGATAGTAGGTCACCTCGCTTACACTGCTTCATCTGGTATGGTAAATCTTACTGTCCTGTTACAGGGGAAATGAGCGATTGAAGGTGCTGCGATTGAAGGTGCTGTCGCTGCTAAACATGCATAGCAGATAAAGGTCTCCATAGGGGGAAATAAACCTTGCAAATGGGGAATGAGAATATACGCACCAAATCCTGAATAGTCACTGGAGAATAAACTCCATCTAGTTAAATGTTAGAATGAAAAGCCTGTTGTAAATGAACAGAGGACATAGAGGGAGGCCAGGGTTGCGTAACTTTGCTCTGTTCCTTACTTCTGTTGCCTTTTATTAGTTCTTCATTGTTTTGCAGTTCTGGATCCATTTATGAGTAGAGAATTTTAGAAAAACATAGGATTAGGAGAACCCCCCTGCATAGTAAGAATCCAAATGCAGGCTATTACGACTTAATCACATTCATAAACCTTGAAATAAGTATATAGTTTATTGAAGAACTGTTTATATTCCATAGCTATATTTTGTTTTAAAAAGCTATCTTTGCTTTCTTGTCCCAGAATCATTCCTGTCCCAATTCACGTTGTTTTTTAGATTAAACCCATGTTGTATCTTTTGCTGTGGCGTGAGCCTAACCAAGGTAAATGAAGGAACTGTAACTGCCTGGATTTCTAACTGTGTGGAAAGAACAGCTGTAATTTTCTGTCTAACAGGAAGAAAAGAGAAGGTAGCTACTTGCTTCCTCTATGACTAAAGGATTTTTTTTTTTTCTCCCCCATACAGATGGTTTGTGATGGGCCCACCTCGTTCTGGAACAGGAATTCACATCGATCCCTTGGGAACTAGTGCCTGGAATGCCTTAGTCCAGGGACATAAGCGTTGGTGTCTGTTCCCTACCAGCACTCCCAGAGAGCTGATCAAAGTGACGCGAGAAGAGGGAGGGAACCAACAGGATGAGGCTATCACTTGGTTCAATGTCATCTATCCTAGGACGCAGCTCCCCACCTGGCCCCCTGAGTTCAAACCCCTGGAAATCTTACAAAAACCGGGCGAGACAGTCTTTGTGCCAGGTACGTACGAATCTCTCAGTAAGGAAATCTGGGAGAGAGAAACATATTTTTAACGTGTGTGTAACAGAGACTAAGAGAATATTTCTGCTTTCTTATATGGCCCGTCTCTTACAAAAGAAACTCTTCTGAGCTGTTTCAAAAGGGATATATATTGCGAGGCACATTTTGAGACTATTCATTTATTTTTGAATGTCCTGAAACCTATATGGCCTGTAGCATAGGACTGCATGTGGTACAGATGACAAAACAAATGGGATCTGAGTTGTAGCATCACAGGAAGGTGATCCTGAAATAAATTGCCGTAATAGGAAACTGTCAAGGCATAAAATAATAGAGGTGTTTGAATACTAGTAACTCTAAGATGAAAGTGTTTGAGTTTATATGTACTGTAGCAAATTCATGACTGAATTTTGTAGCCTGGGTAGTCTGACTGCCTATGAGTTTTTCTCAGCTGTGGGAAAAGAGCTACTTAAAGGCACTGACACTTTCCACCCACCTCTCTGTGGTTACGTTTCATTTTGCATTTGAAATCAAAAGCTAAAGAAAGATCTGATAAAGATGCCGTTCTCTTCGAGTGGCTGCACGCTGTGCGCCCATTATAGCTGGGAGGTGAGGTGGCTGGTGGATAAAGCAGGCGAGTTCAGTGCCAAAGCCTGATTTCTACATCTCGCATCATTTTTGTGCAGCGTGGCCCATAGCTTCTATCCACACTGCTGGTCTCTTAATGTGCAGCTGACTTCATGTTTGGGAGTGCCTTGTGATTGTCTTGGTACTTACTACTGACTCCCCAGTATACCTTCTGCTAAGATTTTTGTAGATGTCGGCTTCCATTAAACTGTTTCCTTAGTCTTTTTATGACGTTTTAAGTGGGTTGCAAGAATGCTGCTGTCTATTTTTGTCCTGTGTGGGGAAACAATTTTGTGTCTATTTTTAAATGAAAGGTTAGTTTGTAGTCATAAGAACCTTACTAACTCAGCGTGGAAAGCGCTCTCCAGCTTAACAGAGAGGGTCTCTGTGCGGTCTGGGTTACAGTAGCTCTTGCTATTAAATAAGCTGTGAGTAGCCAGTGTGTTGCTGTCAAGTCAGATCTTCAGTACTGTTTGTGAGCTGGATAATTTGATTGGAGTGTTGAGCAGCATTCCATAACAATCTGTAAAGCATTGGAGCGAATGCTGCAGTAAGACTTGAGGAAAGAAGACGTGGTGGCAAACTCACCTGGGTTTGGGAGATAAGGTTCAGTTTCCACCTGTGCTATGGAAAAAGCGCTCACGGCTGTTCTTGAACTTGCTTTCTGCTGTGTAGCCAGAAATGGTCATTGGTGTCATATTCGTAGGTGGCTGGTGGCATGTAGTTCTCAATCTTGACACAACTATTGCCATCACGCAAAACTTTGCCAGCTGTACCAACTTCCCTGTGGTGTGGCACAAGACAGTAAGAGGGAGACCCAAATTGTCACGGAAGTGGTACAGGTAAGAGATTTAGTAGCTTTCTTTTCATATTTTCTATTTAAAACAAAACCCCGAAATACCCTGTTCGTTTATGTGCAGTGTTACTGTTCAAAGGCTAACCCTGGAATTTCAACTGTATTTAGGATTCTAAAGCAGGAACATCCTGACTTGGCAGCCTTGGCTGATTCAGTTGACCTGCAGGAATCTACTGGTATTGCTTCCGATAGTTCGAGCGATTCTTCCAGTTCCTCAAGTTCCAGCTCCTCAGACTCCGATTCAGAGGTACTGCTTTTTACTACAGTAGGTGATCCATATCCTGCAATTGTATTGATTTTTTCCGTGCCTGATCATGTGTCCTCATCCTAATATTCGTGTCTTATGGAAGAATTTAATAGAAAGCAAATAAACAAATCTACATGGTGAAGGAGCCCATGGTCTTAGCAGGTTCTGTTTGCTGAAGCCTCTCTTTGTGTCGCTAAACGAATTTAGTTTGTTTGATCTATATATTGCATATAAATCTGTCACTTGTTTGGCTAAGCCGTGCTTGTGTAAAATGGCTGCAAAATGTATGTTATATAAATGGGGAGTGGGGAACAAGATCCAAACCCAAGACTGTCAGTTATGACAGGGGACTTGTCTAGGCGCCCAAGTGCTTCAGAAAGCACTGAGTCTGCTCACAGAAAATTAGGTCCTCCTAGGAGCTCGAGCGAATGCAATTATATTGCACCGAGCCAGCTTAGTGATGAAATCTAAGAACATACTACTTCATGTTTTTTAAAAAACTTAACATTTATTTCATGTGTCTAATCTAAAATAGCATGTTCTTTGAATATTGATTATTCAGGGTTGCTGAGGCAGCTCTTGTGGTGAATTCCACAGAACAAAGTGTTTCCTAGGTTTCTCTAAATTGTGGTTTCATCTTTTCATACTTCAGTGTGACTCCGGCTCCGAGACAGAGGGGATGATGCATCGGAGGAAAAAGAGGAGAACATGCAGCATGATGGGTAACGGTGATACAACTTCCCAGGACGACTGTGTGAGCAAAGAGCGCAGCTCCTCCAGGTGACCCGATGGCAACTGTTGGATTTTAAACAGGCAAAAGACAATAGGTGACAGAGTTGAGATAGGGTTATTCATCAGGACAGAGGGATGGAGAGCAAGGGGGTCCCGTGCAGAATGTGAAGCAGGTGGCTCGTGGTCATACCTTCCCTCCCTGAATTATTTTAATTGCTCCAAACTGAAAACTGAGATGCTTGATATCTTTTAAAAAATGAGGTTTTTTACTTTATTTAATTAACAGTTTTATTACTTTTCCTAGTTGTCTCTTTTAATAGAGAAGGTATTTTATTTTATTTTTTTGTAATGGGAGAGGTGGGATATTTTAACTGTGCTCTCCAGAGAGCACAAAGTAAACAGTTAAAGATGAGGAATGATCAGGCAGGATTCAGGTTTCGATGCCTTATTGTCCAAATGGAAAACCTTCAAGTAGTTGTACAGTTTCTCTTACTGTTGCCTGGATTACTTCAATTTGGCCCACTCTTTTATCTGTTAAAGGCAAAATTCATCCCAAATCACAAATGTCTGTGTTAACCTAATTAAAAAAAAAAAATGGCAGGCAAGTTTCTAGTCAGTCTGAAGAGAGGGAACGTAAATATTGCAGAACCAAGAATCCATTTTGCATAGGGTAAAGTTGCCGAGGAAGTTCTCTGGACTCGCCAGGTTAAAAACAGTGAAACACTGGGAATCTGGGAGCATACTGCAAGGAGGAACTTAGAAATTCTTTGCTAAATGAAACAATTTTCTCATATAGCAGAGGCTTGCCAAAATTCTTAAACTCCTTGCAGTTTGGTTAACCAATGCTGCTGTATGAGCTGCCTGCCTGCATTAGGGTGCTGTCTCGTTCCTGAGCTGCTGTCTGCTCCATGTTGATTATAGATGCAGGCGCTGTGGTGGCGACTTACTGCGGGGCCTGAGAAGGAAGGTGTGCCCTCGCGATTTACCTGAGGAAGCCGGGATTCCCAGTATCGTGCCTGACTGTCCAGTGTAGGGTGCTGCCTAAAGACCTGTTTGCTCTTGTACACGTTGCCATTTATCTTGCTGTGTTATAGTGCTCATAACTAAATGCACTGAATTTACACGTACAGAGCACCATGAAACAGTTGGGGAGAACTGTACTGACTGCTTATTTTGCCCTGGAGGTTTTAACAATTTGTTGGTTATGACGTTGTCAAAACCCATTTCGGCAGCCAGTTGTGACTGCAGGCAAGGAATGAGCAGCAGGAAATAACAAACCTTAATGCAGATCCTGTTTTAAAAAAAAAAAAGAAAATATCGCAATGAGTACCTTAAATATTAAAAATTAGCACATTGCCTAGAACACTTGCTTTCCAGGTTTCACTGTTTTTCCTCCTGTATGGCGATTTTTTCACTCAGTGAGGATGGGTGGGCTTTCTGCTCCTGCTGTGTGATGGATTAGTTGATAGAAACAGTTCCAAATGAAAAATCTTCTCTGGCTTGTACAGTTCTGTAGGAAGAATAAGCATACAATTAACCTGCATGCTGTAATCTTTTGCCCTGGTATGAAGGGAAATGCTCGAGTTCTTGACAGGCAGTTCTACTTTTTTTTTTGACAGGATTAGGGAATCTTGTGGAGGCCGCAGCTACCCCTGAGAGATAACGCCACCCGCCTAGAGGCAGCTGCCAATCGAAGCTCCATTAGCAGCCAGCCAGCTCTGTTCTACCCCCTTCTGCTTCTATTTCTCACAGTCCTTAAGTTTTTGTCACTCTTCCTCGATCCAGACATCCGTCTTCATTGTGTGCTGTCGAAGGTTGGCTCCTTAATAACTCCTAGGGGAATGCCCCGATCTACGTTATAGTGCAATGCTTTGTCCCCTCTGCGCCCCAAGTGAGTGCACTAATGACCCAGCTTTGGGTAAGGACATGCCAAGTATTTAATGGTTCACGTAACTGGTAAGGAAGACGACGGTCAGTTTTTAAAGAACTCTTTTTAAAACCAGCAGGTAAATCGAAAAACCTGCTTTGCTTTTGACACTGTCATATGTTTACATGTTGTCCTGTACACTTGAGGAAAGGAACACCAGCCCTTTTGGCCTATCCGAATGTCCGGTGGATCTCACACCAGAATTTCAGGAAGGGAAGGTGGTATGAATGCTCCAAACACTGAAGCAACTTCAGCGGAGGTGACCACCAACCTGAAGCATCTTTCGTGGTCTTAATCTACGTGCGTACATCTAAAGTGCAACACCTTTACCAGCAACAGTCCATTTACTTTTGCTCTGTGTCTGTTATGATGACTGGTGACAAAGATGCACTAGCACCTTGCGATGGGAAGCTTGATGGAGCACAAAAATCCTGGAGTTTCTTGCACAGCAAAAACCGTGGGGGAAAAAGTCAGCATTTGCCAGTAATTGCGGTCCTTTAGGTGCAGGCATAATGTTTAGCACTAGGCAACAACTGACAAAGTCTCACTCTTGCATGATAACAACAGTTGCTGGGCTTTAAATACCAAGCAGTTGTAGGGCCATGGGCTCGTTCAGGCCATTGCAGTTCGTGTAACTAAATGGTTTTTCTTTGAGGTTATGGGTTCAGATGTTTCCGGAACTTGCGGTGCCAGTTTTAAGGGACTGGGAGGGGGGCGTATTGTTGTTTTATGCTTTTTAAAAATGCAATGTGTTGCTTAAGTCTGTGTAGATGCATTTGTATTATGCCAGGAAAAGCTCTCATCCCCAGGGGATCTGTTGGAGCGGCTCATTATTTTTATTTTTTTTTTTAGCAGGGGCTTGTGCTGGTAGTGTCAGTGAAGAGGTCTGTCTGTCTGAAGCTGTGCTGTAAGGAAATGAGCCTCCTTCTCTCTCTGAACAGCACAGCCAGAAGTTAGCTGGGTTGTGGTGCTTCCTTGGGTGCTCTCCTGGGACCTAGGAGGTGGGTATTAGATCTCACTTTGGCTGTTCCTCTTTGGGAGAGGAAACTCGAAAGCGGAAGTACTGTGCCTGTAGTCAACATGCAATAATACCCAGGCACTGGTAGCAGGGTGAAGAAGCAGATTGGCAGCCTTAACTGTGACTTTTTTACACACGTTGGGTTTGAGGGAACCCAGAACATTGCTTGTCTGGGTTTTCTGATTATTTTTTCTTTTTTTTAACCTTGTCTCTTCCTATTTAAACACTGTCCTATCTTGGAGACCAGGCTGTACCCTGTTGTACAAGGGAATCCTAAACACGTTTGTCAGGATCTCTGCTTCTGAATCTTCTGTGCCAGCCCCTTTGTGTAGGAGCAGCATGGTGGTGAAAAAATGAGGAGAGAGAAGGTTTACTGGTAGACTCCTTTGCTGTCCAGACTCCTGAATTTCCTGTGACAGCCAGGCATAAGTGAGTACGCTTGCTCTGTAGACTGCTGCATATTACTCGACAAAATTACTTCATTTAAAAAAAACACTTCTCAAACTCCTGGCATTTCTGGCCGAAGTTGCCTTTTTTTTCCTGCCTGGTTGAGCAGCCTGGGCGGCTGCACAGTCTGTACATCTTCTCAGACACAGCAGGCTGTAGCTTTTGGGAGGATGTTAGGGCCTGGAGAGGGGAAGGGTCAGAAGTTTGAGCTCTTGGAGAACCGTCCACTGCCCTCTTTGGTGGCTTAACTGTTAGCACGTACAGGAAGATGGCTCACGCTGTAGCTTGCAACTGCATTTGGCGTGCACGGTTCAGTTTTGCAGTCTTAAAATCTTACATCGGCATACAAGTCTGATGGCTGTGCCCCAGGAAAGCCGTACCTCTAGCACCAGAAGCACCGCTGGAAGATCTGGAGTGCAGAGTATTCTCCCGTGCCTATGAACTCTTCCATGGTGTGAAATAAACCAATTTCAGATTGAAGCCTACGCTCGTTTGACATCCCTCCTGGAAAAGCAGCGCGTTTGAAATGGACTGCAGGCGTCGTGATACCAGCAATGCTGTACTGGCTTTTCCACAATGCACTTTCTGATGTGAAACAAAGGTGTATCTGTTTAGGCTACCTGGGAATCGGGACTCCTGGGATCTCTGGTTCTTCCGCTTACAGGCTCTTGCCTCAGCTGAATTGGTGAGCTGCTGTCTTTCAGTAGATGAGGAGAAAACCTACCTCACAGGGGTGTTGTGAGGCTGAGATGTATTTACTGTGTAAGATGCTTTGAAGTCATCCTCCCGCAAAAAGTGTTCCAGACTTCCTAAGCAACCTGAGACTTCCTAACCTGGTGTTAGCTTTTCATAGCAGAAAACATTGGGGATGTTGTTCAGCACTCTTGGCCACATGGTGTTCTGCGGTGGCCCTTCCAGAACTGCTGCGTGGTACATAATTTGTAGCAGAACAAGGCTTTTTGTTTTCACCAGAGTTTAACTGTTAGCATTTCATGGCCTGCTCTAAACAGGAGGTCCTGCTAGATTGAGATTTTTTTTTTTTTTTAAGATAGGGCTAGAATAAATTATCTCTAATCACGGAGTCAGCTTCACTGGCCTTACAGGAAGAGGGGGAGCTGGTGCTTCCCAGGCCCTCGCTCCAGGCCAGGTGAAAGGGGAATAGAGTTAAAAACTGTACTCCCCTTGTGCCTAGCTCCGTGCTTGTGGGAGGCTGACTGGGGAGAGTGGGTTTTGTGCTCTCGCTTCTCCAGGCTTGTGCTTCTTGGGGCATCCACGTCTCTTGTTCCAACCCCACTGCTTTTGTGTACTGTAGAGCCCCTGGCTGTAGCAGGCTGCGGTGGTCCGGCCCGGTGGGCCCCTCATTTCCTTGAGCTCCAAAGCAGCAGCACTGCTGTGCCTCAGCCCCATGGTACTTTGTGGGCTGCCTTGTTCCCCAGGGACAGCTTGGAAAGCTGCGTGCTGGGTTTGGACTGTAGGTCTTCTCCATTGTACTGTGCATATCGGTGTCATTGTCCTGCCTGCTCTGGCGAGAGGTAAAGGGATTTGTGAGCTCTGGCCGTGCTTCTGAGTCCGGTAACCAACACAAGCTTGTCTGCTCTGACAGTTCAGGAGTAAAAGAATAAATACCCTGTCCGAACTGTAGATGTGAACAACAGGCCTGCCCATCTTGACACCTGTTCTCCACACAAGTGCTCTGGGAGCAGGTGACGCCGAGGAAGCACTGGCATACCTTCCTCCCCTTTCCAGCTCGGGTCCGCTGGCTCCATTTTGTCTTCTCAGTTACATTAAGCCTCTCCAAACGCTTAGAAGAAAGACAGCAACCTCTTTCATAATTAACGTAGACCCTTTCCCTCCCTCAATCCCCAGCCATCGTGGGCCAGGAAGCAAGACTTGTTGACTGAATCAAATCTGAGACGTCTGTGTGGGCTAATTGTGATGGGAGGATTTTGGCATCCCCCTTGCGAAGGGGGGAAGGAAAGAGCTTACTGATTCGTTTGACGGTCACGCTGTCGGCTCCAAGCCCTGCCACTGCCGTTAGCTGCTTTTATCACCCCATCCAGCAGAGCTGGGATATTCTTAATTGTCATGTTTGGATGATTGTGTTTTTGCTTTTTATTTTAAATAAAATCAATTATTTTGCATTATCCTGTCGGCTAGTCGCTTTTTTTCATGTAGCGATCTGAAAAAAACTTTAGATGTACACCTCTGTTTCCCAAAGCACCACAGTACGGTAGATGGTGTTCAGGTAACAGCTATGGGGGTGCTTTGGGGACTTTCTCTAGCTCTTTTTTGCATGTGATTAGTACGTCTGTATGGTGGGGTGTGTTTTGGAAGCTGCTGGGGTTGTGGTGGCTTTGGGGGAGAGGGTTTGTGTCGGTAGCTTTGTTACCGAACTGCGATGTGTGTTTTCCGCCCTTCCCTGTGTTCCCCAGCCTGTATTACAAGAAGCTTTGTGTTGTATTTCTCTTGCCACCTCATACTGGTGAGAGGGGGTTTTACCTTCCAGGTGTCACATATGATTTTCGGCTTGGCTTCTAGGTAAGATTCCCAGTGCAGAGAATTCCTGTGGAAAGGCTGGACTCCAAGCACAGAGCTGGCTGACCTTCTCCCTGTGCCGCGGGGTTCAGGGGGAGCCACCTCTGAGGGTGCTCCTGTGTGTCTGAAGCTGCCTCTTAAGGAATTTGGCTGTGTCGTGGAGCAAGGATTGGGAAAGTGGAAAAACTTGTCGATAGACAAGTTAGGGAGCTCTGTTGAAACCAGTAACTGCAGGTAAACAAGCTGAAGGAGAGTGTGGGACAGCAGCCTGGAGGCTTTTGAAATATGTGTATCGATAGATTGAAGAATGAAACACAGTGAAGAGTAGTTTTGTGGCAGCAGGCAGCAAGCTTGCTGATTCCTGCATAAACCTCTGTCCTTCCCAAACACTGAGGTAAACGCTTTTCTTTATTACTGTCATCTATAAAACCAAATTACTATTTTTTTTCTCCTTTCCAATTGCCCTCAGAAGGTCTCTCCCCATGCCCTGTTCACATCCTCTGCTAGATGCCATCTAGCTCCGTGCAGCCGGGCTGTCATTTAACAAGACCCAATTCCAGAAAATGGCATGAATTGTGGTGGCTGAAGCAATGTACAGCCATCGCAGAAATGTTTTTATAACATCCCCTTCCGCTTTTCATTCCCAAGAGAGGTGACTCTGTGTGCTCCCAGCTTTAACGTAATCCCGTTGTTCTCCCTGATCTGCAGGTGCTGCTGGTACCTCCCTCAGTGCCGCTGTGGCCTTGCAGTCTGGACTTGATTTATTTTTATTACTCGGATTTACCAACCTGTCTCCCATTTTGTGACAACTGCAACCTAATCCCTCATTTCAGCGGGGAGGGAGGATGGCATACCCATTTCTTTCGATTGCCACCAGGGAGCCAACGGGACGAGGTTACCTGGGTGGGAATGTGGCGGTTGGATTGCGCTGCACCCTCGCTGATGTTCTTGCTCCTTTCCTCCAGTTTGATATAAAAGCAAATAACTACTGGTATTTCTTTTGTGGCAGTTAGAAAGCAAGTTAGGAAGAGAGCGGGGCTGCATTCCTGGTGAGTGTGAGCCACGGCACTAAGTAGCTGCGTGTTTTAAGACTGATTTGAGATTGAGCTAATGTGCTTGTAGAATCTCACCTTTTTCCACAAGGTTTGTCAAGGCTGCTCTGGGGGACTGCACCTCCCTGGTTTCTGGAGGAGTGTAAATTGAGGCAGGTAGAGCTGATTGGAAATACGTTTAAAAGGAAATAATCTTTCTGTGTCCCTTGTGGTTTGAGAGGTGGCGGCTCCAGCCTGCGTGCGATGCCCGTAGCTGTTGTGTGTCCTCTCCTCCAACAGAAGGACCTGGAACTGCCCCCGCAGGCAGCGTCTGTGCAGCCTGCGGGGAGGAGGAGCAGCAGCTGCTCCAGCTGTGCTCGCAGGGACGGCGTACCAGGGCCGGAGGAGAATTCCAGAAGGATTGCTGTTCTCATGCAGCGCTGCCTTGTTCAGTCTCGAGGCTGTGCCTTTTCTCAGCTGTTCCGCTCCGGTCGGGAGCGGAGCGGCTGGCAGTATCCATGAGTTTTTGGTGCACTGTTGGGACTATCAGCTTGTATCTGGTTGCCTTCATGGGCGAGGCCAATTGTACAGCTGGCTCAAAACTTCGGAGACCCTCAGCAACACCTTGAACCCTGCCCTAGCTCAGGGATTAGGCTGGAAAATGAGTTTTAACGTGATGGAAGAGCAGCTGTACTGGGTGGGAGCAGAGGCCTAGCAAGCAGAGGGGCTAGTAAAGGGAACTTGGGGAGAAGGTGCAGAAACAAGCGCTCACTGGAGCGCTCTGGTAGGATCGTTCCTTTCAGCAGGAGCGAGGTACGGCTGTCCCCACCCTCGTGCTGCCTCGGAGCTCTCGGTGAGCTGAGCTCTTCTTGTGGTGCCCAGTCTTCTGCCGCCTGTGAGCGGAACCAGCTCCCTGAGCGTGGCTGCAGCAGCAGAGCTAGTGCGCAGCCGGCTCTGGAGAAGCAAACGGAGAACAGCCAGGTGAGGATAGTGACCTCCCAGCCTGCGTCAGCTCACGAAGAGCGTGGTAAGTGCAGCGGCACTTCCTGAGGTACCTTCTCACATCCGGTATCACAGCAGAGAGGACGTTGCTGTTCTTGTCACGGAATAAGTGGTATCGGTGACTGGGAGCGTGACTGGGGCTGGCAGAAATGATCTGAGTTCGGACCAGTTATAGGAGCAGTCTGTGCTCAAGGTTTATTTGAGGGGAAATGGGTTCCTGGGGGACCTGGGAACACAGAACAGTCGTGCCTGGAGCAGGCGCTGTCTGAAGTCACCAAGGGCTGTGCAAACCAGCGGTTGCTGCTTTCCCTGCTGGGAACGAGCACCCGTCTGCTCACCTCGCTCCGAGGCATCTTGTAATCCTGGGCTTGGGTTACAGCTGGAGAGGGAGAGGGGAAACGAAATGAAACAGGGCTGTCTTCAGTCCTTTGGGTGGGAGTGACACTGCCTGTGTGAGCAGAGGACCTCGGAACAGCCACTGCCCGCACGTTCGTGTGTCAGGGGAGAGGGAGAGAGTGCAAGCTGATAAATGGGGTCTTTTCTTGTGCCTACAGAAAAGCTCTCCCCGCTGTTCAGCACGTTATTCCGAGGAGACTGGGAGTGGTGCCGGGCTACGACCGCAGCACCCGGGCTGCAGGGAGCCAAGCCAGCTAAATCCCCCTTGCAGGCAGATCTGCAGGATTTTCCGTGGCGGGGGGGGCTTCCCGGAGCAGTTGTCACCGCAGCTCCCCTGAATCCCCCTTTGTGGGTAAAACTCTCCAGCTGTCACCCAGCTCTTTTTTCCCCCCGGAGCTGGCAGCGCTCTACCAGCAGGATTTGTGCGGGAAAGGGCTCTCCCGGCGAGCCGTTCCCCGGCCGGTGCAGCGCCGCGCTCCTCCCGGGAGAGGGCAGCGTGCTCGTTCGGTGCCCAGGGCAAGGCTGGCACCGCCGGGGGGGGGATTGTCCTCCCCGAGCCCCCTTGTCCCTGTGGGACAGCTCGTCTCTCCCAGAGCTGGCGGGCAGGAGCGGGGCAGAGATCCCTGGCTGGGATCCTGCCTGGCCAACCTGGTGTGTGAATCCACCCGGGAGCTGCGTGGCGGGAGCCGGAGGCGTCAATCTCGCCTTGTAAATTGCGGGGGGAACCACGCAGTCACCCTCCGTCCCTCCCGGTGGGAGCCCTCCTGCCTCAGGACAAGTTCACTCCATCCAGTTGCCTCTGGAGAGCCATGGAGGGGACAAGAGGGCATCCCACGGGATATGCTGGGCCTGGTTCCTGCTTGGGGGATCGTCCCCATTGGCTCATGTTGTGCGGGAGAGTCTCCCTCTCGCCCCAGGGCTGGATGTGGGGAGCCAAGCCCTGTTGCCGACTGCCCCCTCCCTGGCCGCGGTGCACGGCTGGCTGGGGGAGAGCAGTTGTTCTCACATGCGTGTCCTTGGTGCTCCCGGCTGTTGCTCTCGAGACCGGGAGTGTTGTTTTTCAGAGACGTCTGAACCCTGCGGTTCTCACGACTCCTACAAGTGCGAGCAGGTTCTGGCAACCTGATAGCGAACCGTGGGGCAGCTAACGATCATCTCCGGCTGTAGCTCCTGCTTGGTTTTCCCCATCTGTCATCGCGGTCTCAGAAGAAGGTGCGAAGGGCCAGCACCTCGTATTTTAAGGTGGTGATGAATCCTGCCTGGGAGGGTGCTCGCTGAAGTGCGCCGTCTCTGCACGGGGTTAACGCAAGCCGCGTGCTGCTGGCTGCATTCCTGCGCCTGCAAACGCCCTCTAACAGGCTTCCAGCCGAGAGCCCTGGAAAATGCACGGTGTGCCAGGGGAAAAGGGTGGGAGATGGCGTGGATGGCAGCAGTAATTGAGGGCAGTGTGACAGCCGCAAACGTGCACATTGGTATGTAAGGGCAGGACACCCCCAGTCACCCCACTAGCAGGCCACAGGGGCCGGTTTGCGGTGGTCTCGCCCAAAATTCCTCTTTGTCCCCAAAGCTGACAGTGTGTGAGAGCACGGGAGCAAAGACTCGGTCCCGTGAGTTTCCCCACCCGGCTTCTGTCTGGAGCTGTGACTAATTTCCAGGGCTCAGGAGGAATCTCAGAAGGCATGTGATGCATGGGATTTGGGATGATGCCTTCGTGGCTACTGGAGATGGTCAGCTCAGCTCCAAGGTTACTTCAAAAACAGAAGAAATACAAACAAACCCGATTAACTACTGATTCCCAACCTGCCTCCCCAAACACGCAGCAACATATCTCATACCCGAGGCTGCGCCAGGCTCCCATCCCGCCGGACAGGCTCTGCTGTAAACCCCTTGGCTGAGGCTCTTTGCTCCTCCCGCCCCTGGAAAGGTTTTCCAGAAGCTGCTTGAGAGAGAATTTCAGTGTCAGTGTGCTCCAGACTGATTTATACCCCTTCGTATTGATCTGCCACATTCCTTGTGCTTTTCCACTACTTCTATCTAGCGAGTCAAACTTTCGGAAGCCAGTACCCTGACCCAGCTAAAGAATGGATTTGGGCGGGGAGGGAGAAGAAGGGACCAAATATACATCAAAAAAAGATGCTGAACCAGACAGCGCTGTGGCGCTGCCAACTCTGGCTGTTCTGGCTCGGGTCTAGAGCAGCTCTGATGATCGGGGGCCCCGGAAATGCAAAGCTTTGCAGGAGAAGGGAAGATAAGTACCATGGTTGGTTGTTACTAAGAATACAATTATCCATATGCTAACGATTGCCGGCCTGATAGGATTACCAATAAAGACAAACTGCAGTGAGGATCATGGCTTCGCTTCCTTCCTCGCACCCCGGGGATTTAATCCCGCCTTTGTTCGTGTTTTGTTTTTAGCCAGTCAATAAAAATCTCTGCTCCCGGAGATATCTCCAAAGCCTTTTCCCTGGAGGAAACTTTGAGGGCGGATTCCCATGTCTGCTCCCCTCACATGCAGCTGGGAGAAAGCTCCGTGCTGGTTTTACCCTGGCAGGAATGGCTTAGGCCTTCTAATTTCAGCCTGCTTTGTAAAAGGTTGGCTAATCCTCCCAGCGGCCTCGAGGGGCAGGAAATCCTTGGTGGCAGCGGCTGGAAGGACCTGGCAACCCCTCGGCCGCTCTCCTGGCCAGCTTGTGATGGCTTTTGGGCACATCCTGGTTTTTTTGAGCCTCCTGTTTTTCCGACACCCCAGCAGCGAGGTGCTCGGGGGGAGGCTCTCGCAGCCCAGCTACTCGGCACCCATTTATCTGGTGGGTGCGACGGCAGTTTGGGGCACGAATGTGCCACAGTGTCACCCACAGCTCCCGGGGAGGCTGGAGTGACACTTGGAGTAGATGTGTCTCCAGATGCTCCTCACCGAGGAGAGTCGGGACAGCCTTCCCCAGCCCTGCCAGCTCCTCTGCTATCCGGCCAAGGGCTAACGAGGTGCAGATGCTCATTAAGCAGTGCGGGGCACCCAGCTGACCCCCCAACCTGCGCAGAGCACCCTGCAGTCCTGCTTGGCTCCCCGAGCCGCGGGTGCCGTCCCACCGTCGCCATCCCGGGAGACACACGCCTTTCCAAGTCAAACAGCTCCGTACGATGCCGGCGGCTGTGCGGAAAGGGTTGGGAATGACTTTTTTGGATATAGGGCAGCGTCTCATGAAAGCTCCTCTTGTCCCGAGCCAGACGCCCGCGTCAGGCAGAGCCGGGCTCGCCCGGTCCCCCTCGCCCGGCCCCCACCCGTGGGTGCCCGGCGCGTCCCCAGGGGGCGGGAGGAGG